>WNWK01002967.1:77500-186056 GCA_009830355.1 Cherax destructor
GGGGGTGACTGTCGCAAACTACTTCCGCAGTGGTTGATGAGTGGGTCTTGTGTGTATTTGTAGTGTTTTTTATGGTGTGTCATGCATGTTTTATGTGTGTCGAGTGTGTGTGTGTATGTGTGTGTATGAATATATTTGCCTATCATACCTACTCATGAAATCAATTATGGACTTTGCTTCGACCACTTGTTCATCCACATCGTTCAGTTCCTAACCACCTTCGTACTGATGAGTTACATTTTTGACACCCATGTTCCTCTTTCCCATCTTTAACATTAACAACTGTGGTCAGTCCGCTAGTCGCTGAGTATACACCACTACCACAAATATTAAAATTATTTATAAAATGGATAGAAACTTTCGCCCTCTAGCGGCGGGACGTCATCGTCGGGGACATGCATGAAGAAAAGAGCCATGTCCAGCTCCTGCTCCTCGGCCACCAGCAGGAGCAGCACTCCCTCCTTTCCCTTTAAAACACTAATCATTCTCGTAGTGAGCTCCCTCATCTGCCTGTTCCTTCTAATCGCTTTACTAGTCTACATCATCGTACTGAGCACCGAGTACCAGTGACTCACCCAGCTGAGCACCAGTGACTGTCACCTGGCTGAGCACCAAGTACCAGTGACTGTCACCCAGCTGAGCACAGGGTACCAGTGACTGTCACCCAGCTGAGCACCGAGTACCAGTGACTGTCACCCAGCTGAGCACCGAGTACCAGTGATCGTCACCCAGCTGAACATCGAGCACCAGTGATCGTCACCCAGCTGAACATCGAGCACCAGTGATCGTCACCCAGCTGAACACCAAACACCAGTATGGTGACCACCCTCACGCCCACCACATATAAACTACTATTGATAAGAAAATACAGAAAGTGTGTGTACTGGGAGACAAGAGAAAGAGAACCAGGTTAGTCAGCAAGAAATGTGAAGTAACGATAAGAGGGACAGAGGAGAGAATGAGTAGAGATGAAGGATAGAGGAGCAGTAAAAGAATTTAGAGAAACAGGAAGATTAATGTGCATTTGTTTTCTTTTTTATTTTGAGCTGTATGACCCTTGTGGTTCAGCGCTTCTTTTGATTATAATAATAATAATTCTTTTTTTATATAAATTCGGTTCACTAAATTGTGTAGTGAGTTCTGGGTAATTTGCGTGACAGTGGTTTATTAGTCGTTCAAAATAGTCGAGAGCTGCTCACTGTCTGTGCCCGGACAAAATATACCTATTTGGGATTTAACGGGATTAAATCCCATTACACAAGCGCTGTATGATTCTTAAGGGTTTAGTGTTCAATGGGAATATTATACAATAATAATATGGTGTTTTACAAGGGTGAAGGGAGAGCTAAGTTTATCATACAGGAGAATTGTCCTTTCACGCTAGCGTGACATTGTCCTGTCACTGAGGATGGTTGTCCTACTACATTCCACTCAGGATGGCTGTCCTACTACACGCCACTCAGGATGGCTGTCCTACTACACGCCACTCATGATGGTTGTTCTACTACACGCCACTCAGGATGGCTGTCCTACTACACGCCACTCATGATGGCTGTCCTACTACACGCCACTCATGATGGTTGTTCTACTACACGCCACTCAGGATGGCTGTCCTACTACACGCCACTCATGATGGTTGTCCTACTACACGCCACTCAGGATGGTCTACACGTGACTCATGATGGATGTCCTACTACACGCCACTCAGGATGGTCTACACGCCGCTCAGGATGGTTTTCTATCACAAAAGATGTTTTTTTAGCCATTATCCATCACACAGAAGGGTTTTCCTGTCATACTATATCACACAGAAGGGTTTTCCTGTTATATTCCATCACACAGAAGGGTTTTTCTGTTATACGCCATCACACAGAAGGGTTTTCCTGTTATACTCCATCACACAGGAGGGTCTTTTCCCATACCCCCCTTTGAAGGATATGAAAACAGGTGCACTCTGAAAGCTTCTGCGCCTGTGGGAAGGGACAGCTGGGGTCGCAGCCGGTGGCCGCTAACGCAGACACGGTACAGAAGGGCTGTCTGTGAAGTCTTCCCATTCAAAGACTCATAGCTCAGTGGTACAACGCTGGACCTGCTATGTGCCCGGACTACGGTTGAAGTCCTCATTTATTCTTTTTATTTTGTTTATTCATAGCAAAATAACCACAGTGAAATTCCAATTCTTTTTATATTTCTTTCATTTACAAGGATGTGTTCCTGAATAACGTGAGAATTCACGAATGCGCTGGTAAATTCATATGTCGTGCTGAATAGGTAAAACTGATCAATTAGCAAGAACTCATTTAAAATTAAGTCCTTGGCTAGTCGCAGTTTTCTTTGATTATATTAAAAAATATATATATATATATATATATATATATATATATATATATATATATATATATATATATATATATTCTTTCTTCTTTCAACACGTCGGCCGTTTCCCACTGAAGCGGGGTGGCCCAAAAGGAAAAACAAAGTTTCTCCTTTTACATTTAGTAATATATACAGGAGAAGGGGTTACTAGCCCTTGCTCCGTATATATATATATATATATATATATATATATATATATATATATATATATATATATATATATATATATATATATATCACTCAGTTATTGAGGGGACAGCTTCAGCCTCTTGAGCCCAATCAAGAGCCTTTCAAAGTTCCCACAGTTGAACAGACTCAAGATGCAGTGTATAGTCTCCTACAGCTGACGGATTTTTAATGGGAAGATTCTCTAAGAATAATAAATGTAAGAATAAACCATGGGGAAGTGGAACAGAATTCTTCCTCCGTAAGCCATGCGTGTCGTAAGAGGCGACTAAAATGCCGGGTGCAGGGCTAGTAACCCCTTCTCCTGTATATATTACTAAATGTAAAAGGAGAAACTTTCGTTTTTCTTTTGGGCCACCCTGCTTCGGTGGGAAACGGCCGACGTGTTGAAAGAAGATATATATATATATATATATATATATATATATATATATATATATATATATATATATATATATGGTAGGTAGTAGGTTGGTAGACAGCAGCTGCCCAGGAGGTACTACCGTCCTGCCAAGTGAGTGTAAAACGAAAGCCTGTAATTGTTTTACATGATGGTAGGATTGCTGGTGTCTTTTTTCTGTCTCATAAACATGCAAGATTTCAGGTACATCTTGCTACTTCTACTTATACTTAGGTCACACTACACAAGCATATATATACACACCCCTCTGGGTTTTTTTCTATTTTCTTACTAGTTCTTTGTTCTTGTTTCCTCTTATATCCATGGGGAAGTGGAACAGAATTCTTCCTCCGTAAGCCATGCGTGTCGTAAGAAGCGACTAAAATGCCGGGAGCAAGGGGCTAGTAACCCCTTTTCCTGTATATATTACTAAATGTAAAAGGAGAAACTTTCGTTTTTCCTTTTCGGCCACCCTGCCTCGGTGGGAAACGGCCGACGTGTTAAAAGCAGAAAGAAAGATATATATATATATATATATATATATATAATATATATATATTATATATATATATATATATATTTATATATATGTCGTGCCGATTAGGTAAAACTTGCGATTTTGGCTTAAATAGCAACGCTCACCTTGCCATATAAGACAAGTGAAAATTTGTGTATGCAATAATTTCGCCAAAATCATTCTGAACATAACGAAAAAAATATATTTCATTGTGTTTGTTTATTATTAAATTAATGTTAACGTATCTAAAATATATTTAGTTGGGTTAGGCTAAATTAAATTGCGCTTGTTGTAATAAGGTTAGGTAGGTTTTCAAAGTTTCTCTTGGTACAAAATTATAAATTCTTACATTAACATAAATGAAAAAAATATATCTTTAAACGTATAAGAGAAAATTTTAGAAAGGACTTAATTTTAAATGAGTTCTTGCTAATTGACCAGTTTTACCTAATCGGCAGACATATATATATATATATATATATATATATATATATATATATATATATACAGAGCTACATATAGGTAAGTACACAATATGAGCAGGACCCAGGAGCTGCAGCTCTAAACTTGGAAACTGATCAAGGTAACTGCAATTTGGTAATTACATTTACAGAGACAATAAAAATGCCATCACAGAGAGTTGAGTTCTCTCTCCCACGGAACACCACCATCACCACCACCTCCATCCCTACCACAACCACCACCTTACCAAGCACCACTTTCATCCCCACCACGACCACCATCTCCACCACAACTTCCATCACCACCACTGACGTGAACGATCATATTAACTATATTTATCCCCCACAGTAAACTATCTCGCTCTATTTACAAGTCTTGATGGGTTGGCTTTACACACATAAATCACCATCAAACCCTGCTGAATTGATGGGGAGGGGGGAAAGGGAAGAATTGAGGAAGAGCCACGGAAGGAAAGAGGGAGAGTGGGAGACAAGAGATGAGATGTAGGAAGTTCAGCTAAAGAATGAGAGAGGGAGATGGAGAAAGATGAGATGAGGGGAAACTTAGGCAATATATGAAAGTAAGAGAGATTTTACCCTTGGTCTAACATTATTAACACCTTGTTAGTTAACACTTAATCTACCGGTTTCTACTTACCAGCTGACAACATTTATCAGCTTTGCTGCCTCTTTAAGTACACCCACAAAAAATAATAGGAAATTTACTGGGGACAATTCTAAAAAAATATGAAACGAATATGGTTATTTATAATTACTAATTCTAAAAATATGAAGCAAATACAATTATTGTTACTTTTATACATTATATAAGGTCACAAAGAAGGCAAATGATATAATAACAATAGGAAGAGTATTACAAATATGCTTTAGTGTTTAGAAAAATTGTGGAGACAAAATATTCTCTCAGGAAAGTAAATCCCTGACAATTTACAGTCCACTGAGGTTCACTTAAGTCTTTCCCTCAGTCTTGTGAACCTCGCACGCCCAAAGATTTGTCACCTCTCTCTCTGGCCAGCATGGCCTTGTACGACCCCTGTGTGGCTACTCACAAGTTCCAGATTAACTTATTTACTAATTAACTAATCTCCAAGTATTTTCTAATTAGTTACGCTCTGTAATGAGGCTTCTTCTTTTTTTTAAAACATCCAGCAGATAACAAACAAGAAGGGGAGGTATAACACTCCCCGCAATTATTCCTCACTGAGAGGTATCCCCACATCACAGAGCTATACTTGTCGCTTCCCCTCCCCCTCCGTATGAAGGAAAAATGATGGATGCTGGCTGACTCTTCTTAATGGCTGATAATAATGTTGGGCCTGTTAAAGACAGACGGGGTATGGGTATGGCATGTAACATCGCATCCCTTCTCATTCCTTCTAAAAAAAAACACACACAAGAGTTAGGATAATCTATAAATTTCCTGAACTCTTACGAGTTTTGTAACCCTTAACTCTAAACAATCTTCAGTATACAACATTCAGATATATACTAAAAAAATTACTACAACCTTCACCACAAATTACACAAAATGTGGAAGCTTTGAAAGCTTTACTTCCCACTTTCTACCCAAACGATTTTCTCCCATAGTTTCCTTCTTATGAGGCAAATCACAAATTGAGTTTTTTTGATCTTCAGTATCAGCTCTTCTCCCAGGACCTGAATCATGCACTCGCCTTGGTCCAATCTCCAGTCATTTCCGGTATCACCAGGAAAACCCCCTAGAGAATTCAATCTCCTACCCAGTCTTGCTCCCAACAACAGAAGATAAAAATTAAGCAAGTCTAGGCTCACTCAGATCTTGATGTCACAAAACATGCACCAGGCTACACACAACAGGCCATTGCCACCGACGTGCGTGTTGTGAAAGGCTATGGAGGGTATAATCAAGGGAAAAGTGTTGAAGTATCTGGAATGGCGTGGGTTTATAAACAACAACCAACATGGAATTAGTGATGGTAATAACACCTGTCTCTCAATCCTGCTTGAGTTCTGTGACAAAGTATCAGTAGTGATGAATACTGATAGATTCAAATAGGTTTATGCTAGTTGGTGAATACATCTAGGTGAATACAGTTAGTTGAATACAACTAGATGAGAATATACCCACAATAAGAACCATCATTCCACCTGAACTTATGATTATTACTCCATTATCTTACACATTACCATTCTTCATGAATGGAACAGCAGGAAGACGAAGCGAGACGTACAGGCAAACACATAAAAAAGGCTGATATATGGAAAACGCATAAGCGAAGGGAAAAAGGGAAGACTGGGGAAGATGATGTTAAGTCAGAGTGGCTCTCAATAGAATACTGACGATAATTGTGAAGAAAAATACACACTTTGCTGAGGTAGCTTTTATTGGGACGATGTTTGGCTCTGTCTTAAGCCTTATCTAGTCATGATTTTAAAGCTCTATTTAGGGTGAAACGTTGTAGCAATCAAAGGTTGCTCTCCAACACGCATCAGAACGCATCCAAAATTCTGTTGTGGTTGATACACACAATGCAGAACAAGCGTTTACCAGGACAACGCGTTTCCGGTCTAAGCAAAGCGTAACCTTCTCCAAATAAAGGCTCGTTCAGCATACTTGTGTCTTTTTCCCACATTCCTGTCACCGTTACGCCCTTCGACCAAATAATTCTATTGTTCATCTCTTCTGACTTATTACCCTTATCCACGCAGCCCATCATTCTGCAGACACAAAGGCAATGAATCAGGGAGGCTTGTTTCGTAGCTCACCACAGTTTATATCAAGGTCAGTGCCTAAGTGTGGCTACTATGTTGTTGTTGTTGTTCTTCTTCTTCTTGTTCTTGTTGTTCTTGTTGTTCTTCTTCTTGTTCTCCTTGTTGTTCTTCTTGTTGTTCTTGTTCTTCTTGTTCTTCTTGTTCTTCTTGTTGTTGTTCTTCTTGTTGTTGTTCTTCTTCTTATTCTTATTATTATTATTAGTAGTAGTAGTACTTTTCTATCGTTAATATGTAACTATAATTATGATTGTCCGATATATTGTTGTTATCGTTAATATCTTTAGGAGAGAGAGAGAGAGAGAGAGAGAGAGAGAGAGAGTACATGGGAAAACAAGGGTCTGAGGACTTGTAAAGCCGCACTGAGACTGTCTGCTGAGAAGAACTCTCTACTTCTAGCTAGATTAAGGACTGTTAAGGATTTTCGTATATTATCTGTGTGTATGAGACAAGGATAGAAAAACAGAAGGCTCTCCCCTTCCCCCCCTCCTCTCCACTTCCTGCGGCCATTGCCAGCGTGAAAAATGGAAAAATACATACCATCCCACATTCAATAAATAACATGGAACCTGTTGAAGAGATGGGACTGGATAGAAGACGTAGTGGGCCACTACTACTACTAAATTAATACTGTTTCTATGTCTCTACTCATGTTACTCTACTATCATTCACAGAGCTGTGTATCAGTAGTTCTACGAGTAATTCTGGTTACCAACAGTTCTGTTAAGATTACTACTGTCCTCTACTTCTACCATGACTACTGTTATTGATATCGTTTGCCTCATTCTCAACTGATGTTCCTGATTCAGCCACTGTACGAACTTCAAGAATCCAATGACTTCAGATTACCCCGTCTATTGTATGTAACAGTCCATGTGGGTTTAAGAATGGGTTTAGTGAGGGGTTGAGTGGGGTAGCGAGTGTCCAAGGCAACATTTCCCTCTCTCCCTCATATACCTTGCTGATCACTGTAACTTATTAGTTCGTGAAGTCTCTGGCAACTTCTCCCACTAGAATACGATGTATCAAGTTGAATCTTATACTTGCAAAGGGCTTGTCCAGCTGGTTCTTGAATCATGACTCACGAAAGTGAAATAACAAGATTGCAAACAAATCACAGAACAGGTGGGCCTCGAACCCATGACAGGGAAGTACTGAAACTCCCAGGCCAGTGTGCTAACCTGAACTAAACACTGGGTCAGCTGGCCAAGTGGTTAGCACACTGGCCTGGAAATTTTAGGACTTCTTTCCCATGGGTTCGATCACTTTCCCTACTATCCCCCCATTCTGTGATTTGGTTATTTAATGAATGTATTCGCTTCATGACTAAAACATTAACAGGTAGTTTATTTCATTCTACTATTATTTTACTTACAATAAAAATATTTTGCATTCCATTATGTTGCGAGAGAGAGAGAGAGCTGTGCTGGTAACAAGGGAAGGAGCGATGGTGACACCCAGGGAATTGTTGGTAGTTGACACATGAAGGGTGGGGAGGGTGGTAGGGAAGTTTGGGTTTTTGGTTGAGCTGGAGGATGTCTATTGGGAAAAGGGTTGTCAACTGGCAATAGCGCAAAATACCTTCGTAGAGCCAGGTATAAGTTTGAGAAGCATTAGTGTAAAGCTTGAGCCTTATTACTCGGTCTTTTACTGTCATCTTCCTCCTTACGTAACTGTGTAGTAGTTTCGGTCCTAATTTGGCCTTTGCTGCTGAGTTATTCTCAAACTGACGTTTGGCTTCTCTTCTTACCCGAGAGTCTGTTATTTATCTGCGTTGCTGACACTTTTGTTATGTATGTTCCAAGGATTTTATTTTCAAACTTGATGCTGTTTTCACTGGACGATTGTTGTAGGCTTGTGTCCTGTCTCCCTTTTCAAAAAAACCTTCAGCCAACACACCCACACATCACACTTGAATTTCACATCCCACACACCATACACAGCATTCCACTCCTCACCCCTCCCAGTATCCTACCCCACACCCTACCCATAACAATACTTCACACATCAGAACCCCAACCCACACACCCCCCGCCTCGCACCCCACACCTGACTCCAGACTGCCCACTCCTGTCTATCGATCACCATTTAATGTCGATTTGACTGTCATTTCCTGTAATTTATAACTCCTCTTGTGCTTGAACGCATGACAGGGCAGAGGGGGCGTTAATTGATGGGGATGGGGGGCGAAGGTGTTATGGGGTAGTGCGGAGTGTTAAGGAGTAAGAATATTAACAGTGTTAGGGACTGGATGTTAACAGTTCGGTAAATACATTAATGGACTCCAGAACGCCAAAACACCAGAGGTTAAGGAATGAAATTACTCCTAAACTCCAATTGTTCACAAATCCGGGGCTCCAAAACTACAACAAAAATGTATTGGTGCTCCGCCGTCGTCAGCACTGCCGCCGTCGTCAGCACTGCCGTCGTCTATCCTGGTCCATCATTCTACTTCAGCGGGTTGAATTGTCGTATCTTAGAGGTCAGTGTCTCTGTTGGCTTTTTGGTGGTTGGAATCACATCAATCATTCTAGGATCTTTTTTATATGGGAGGAGGAGGAGGGGGGGAGGTGGCTCTCAGTATTGATTGATGATGGTAATAATGGACAGGGATGGGAGAGAGAGAAAGAAAGAGAGAGAGAGAGAGAGAGAGAGAGAGAGAGAGAGAGAGAGAGAGAGAGAGAGAGAGAGAGAGAAATGAAGGGGAGGGATAGCGTGTGAGAGGGGGAAGGAGAAAAGAAGAGGGGAAAGGAAGAAAAGGAGAGCAGAAGAGAGTGAGAAGGAAAAGGAGGAAGTGTAAATTCGATACCTATAGCATTTCACAAATATAAATGTAAAAATATAATAACAAGTATACTGGTCAAACTGGGAAATCATCGGAAGTGCGTTTGAAGCAACAAAAATATTCCATGTGCTGTGGACAGGCATCTAATGCTTTGCTTTAAACATATGTGTTGACTGGGAGCTTACCTAGGTAAGATTTCCCTGCAATTCCGATACTGACTGTATTGTCCCTGACTCCTACCACCTCACCTGACATGATGCCCAGCATTTTTTAAAAGTGAGCCCGGGATTACTGAAACTTAAAAATTATTTGATAAATAATATGATCAGGGGCTTACAGAATGCTTCATCTTACCATAGCGATGAAGAGTGTGTGTATTAATTTGAAAACACTGGCTTATTTAAACTTAATTAAGGTTATAAAAATATGACAGTCAGTCACGGCGGTCATATATTTGACTTGCATGTTTTTTCTTCGTATTGTGTTATTAAAATGTTTATTCTTGCGTGAGTGTGGGACACAAGTGGGAATGGAGTCAGGCTACCTTGCTAACTCATTTCAGCTCGGTTGCATAATGCCGTAGATTCTAATTTTTTTGTTCCTGTTCAATATTGTGTAGTAGAACAATTCGTCGTAGGTAACAAACTACCAAGCGAGTAAAAGCTTATTTGTGTTATTTCTTTAGCAATGATTCATTATCAATCATTGCTAAAGAAATCATTATCAACACTTAAGACAATCAATTTCTAATGTTCTTTAATACAATCTTCTGTTATTGTAGGATTATTTAAATGCTGTCATTGCATGCATGAACTAACTTACTCTTTTTTATATATAAATCCTACTAAAGAGTGGATCAAGGGACTGCTGGTTTTATATATATGGTATCGTGTAACTCGATTGCTAGAACACTTAACTCACACACTGAGGTCCATGGTTCAATTCCCGGTACGGGTGGAAACATTAGGACGTATTTCCTTAAGACACAAGCTGTCCCTGTTCACCTTGCAGTAAATAGGTACTTGGTTGTTAGTCGACTGGTGTGGGCGCAACCTGGGGACAAAATTTACCTAATTTGCCAGAAATTCTCTGAATAACAAAGGGCTTTCTACATGTCATTGATATCAGCTAGGACTGTATACGTCGTACATGTACTTGTAGAAATATAGATTATTTTTATTATTATTATTATTATTCATGCTTTGCAACTGAAGATAATTCTTTAGATATGGTTTAGAGAGAGTAATTTTGTAGACATGCTGGAGTCTTATTAAACATCACATATGATTATTAGTTTCATTAAGACAATATTTATACAGTAATCTTATTGACGATAATTAGCTCGATTTAGCCAATATTACAGAGAAACTTACGGTTACTAGTTTATTAGTTTATTTTCGGCAGTATTGTGATTTAATCTCACATATGAATATTAACATTTAGGTAAAATTGTAGCACTTGTGGAAAAGTTCATAATAATATCGGTAAATATCTGATAATAATAGAACCTTCAGAATAAATTATCAACCTGCAATAATATAATTATAAAGAAGCGACACGACAACTGTCTCCCTATCATTGCATGTCACCCAAAGCGACATTCTCCGAACTAATTTCAGAGGTTTATCCTAATTGTTCAATTATTAGCATATTTATAATTTTCGGGTAAAACTGCCGGTAAATTCTCATCAGCGCGGCTCGTAAATCCAGAGTTAGGACTGATTTACATACACCCGTAGTTTATGACGTCTGTAACGAGGCTACCAACAGCAATTATCGAATTTGCGGTGCTATATGAGTGTGGGTTCTGTAACAGCCGGCACTTGTTGAAATAGTGATTTGTTGTCATAAAGAGGGTCATAAAATCAGTCATTATTGCAGAGCGAACGACGGTCTCTGTTGTAACAAGTCAGTTCCGTTGTAACAGGTAACAACAGGCTTCGCTGAAACAGGTAATGACGTCTCCTCCCCATCTAAAGCAATGAGTCTAATTTATGGTAAAGGTTTTCATTTTTAGAGTTCTGTGAAGTTCCGACTGCGGTTGGGGAAGGAAGGGGGAGTTGGGGGTGTAGGGGAGGGGAATTTTAGGGGTTAGGGGAAAGGAAGGCGTAAAAGAGGGAAGGAAAGGCAGAGAACGGGAATGAGGGGATAGGAAGTATGAAAAATGGAATACAGACAGAATTTATTGGGGAAGGGAAGTAAGAAGGTATGAAGAAGGGCAAGAGTAGGAGGGAATGATGGAGGGCAAAAGTGGGGGAAATTATGGAGGACAAGAGTGGGAGGGAATGATGGAGGGGAAGAGTGGGAGGGAATGATGGAGGGAAAGAGTGGAAGGGAATGATGGAGGGCAAGAGTCGGAGGGAATGGTGGATTTCAAGAGTGGGAAAGAATGATGGAGGGCAAGAGTCGAAGTGAATGATCAAAGGAAGATCAGAAGAGGAGGCAAGGGGGGGATAGGTGAAGAAAAGAGGTTACTGGAAGCCTTGAGAAACAGTTGAGGGGAAAGAAAGGGAAAAATAATGAAGGCGAGACAAGAAAGTGAATAAAAGAAGAAGGAAAAAAATTAAAAGATTCTAAGGGTGAGGGGAAGGATAATTGAAGAAAGAGGAGAGAAGAGGGGAAGGAAGGAGAGTACAAAATAAGGAGAAGGGAAATGAAAGAAAGACTGGGGAGAAAGTAAAGGTTAATGAAAAATGAGAATGGGAAAATAGGAGATAGGATAAAGAAGAAAGGGTAATAGGGAGGAGAAAACGTGATGGGGATGGGTGTGGCTGCAGTGGTGTAATGTAGGTTAATGTAGAGGGTGTGGCTGCGGTGGTGTAATGTATGTCAGTGTGGTTGTGATGGAGGGTGTTGTTGTGGTGGTGTGGTAGCGTGTGTGATGTTGATAAGGTGTAGGGTGTGGGTGTGGTGCCGGATGTGGCTGTGACTGAGGTTGTGGGTGTGGAGAAGGCTGTGGGTTTTGTGGGGGGGGTTGTAGTGGAAGGTGTGGTTGTGGTAGGGGTGTGGTTGTGGTGGATTATGTAGATAAGGTGTAGAGTGTGGATATGGTGCAGGATTGTAGGATATGGCTGTGGTTCAGGGTGTGAGCATACTGGCGTGGCTCTGGTGAAGAGTGTGGCTATGGCTCAGGGTGGAGGGTGTGGCTATGGTGGAAGGTGCTCGTGTGGATATGTGAGTGTTTACTTAGCCAGAGATGGCCTCCCTGGCCATTTGTCTGTTTACCTGGCTCCCACCTAAATATTAAACCTTAATGCGTACGCTTTTTAAGACCTGACTTGTGCACACGAGGTAAGCATGAAAAATATGTGTTTGCATACTGAGTACGCTTGTATGCTTGTGGTATTCTATAGGTTCAAACCTATGAACTCCGTTAAGGAAGCAGAGACTGTCTTGACCCTGCTATGGCTGCTGGAAAGTGTCTTGATAATAAATGTTTGTAATAAATGTCTTATGTGTTTCCCCTCTAGTGCCATCTTGGTTTACCTTTGTTGTTAAGAAGAAAAAAATAAATGTTTATACATATTTTGTTTTGCCTTCAGTTGAGAGTAATTCCGGTACTCTCAGCATCTCTTCATAATTAATCTTTATCTATGTAACGATGTTTTTGTGTGCTAGAGCCCTTGACTGTACCTTTACTTCTGTTTTCTGTAATGTGGGCTAGAGCGTTTCACTATACGCACCTCACCGTGAACATAACCATATTAACCTCTTCGGAGCCATATATGTTCACTCTTGTCTTATTTGGTTACTTTATTTGGATTAAATCTTATCGACTGCAGAAGGGGTTATCAAGGCTACATGTCACTTGTACTCCAAGGATACTTTAATCTCTAAAATAACGGTTGTAGTAAACTCTCAGAATATATACACTGAGAAATACACACTTCTCAGTGAATAGACACTGAGAGATACACATCTCTTGGTATATATACACTGAAAGATACACACCTCTCACTTTATATGCCATTAACTTCCATTGTCTCCTAATGAATCCATTTCTTTCCTGCCTGGCATAACCTTTAACGAGAAATTAAGTCCCATTCCGATGTTAAAATACCTTCCCTAATGAGACGTTCCCTAATTAAAGACCAGCAGTAATAGTACAAATTCTGCCTCACATACAGTTATTATTGTTTTTAAGAGCCATTAAGGCTACCTGGGCGGAGTTTTAACTATTCGTCGTAATATCTAGTGTCGGCCAGAAAGAGAAAGAGAAAGAGAGAGAGAGAGAGAGAGAGAGAGAGAGAGAGAGAGAGAGAGAGAGAGAGAGAGAGAGAGAGAGAAGAGAGAGAGAAAGAGAGAGAGAGAAAGAGAGAGAGAGAAAGATAGATAGATAGATAGAGAGAGAGAGAGAGAGAGAGAGAGAGAGAGAGAGAGAGAGAGAGAGAGAGAGAGAGAGAGAGAGAAAGATAGAGAGAGAGCCGTCCTTGTTAACATGTTAATGACCGGCAGACCACCAACCTCGACCCCATGTCTGTCTCACTCCACACGCCATCCTTTGTTGTAGTGGAAGGGTGGTGTTGGTGGGGGGGAGAAGTGGTGTGTTGTCTGGTTTGGTTTGGTGTGGTGTAGTGCAGGTGTGGTGTATTGCAGGTGTGGTGTATTGCAGGTGTGGTGTTATGTGGTGACAGACATGCCTGAGCAATGACTCTTGTAGAAATGGGTGGTTTCAATGCATGGTTACTTATCACACCTGCAGTAGGCTTCTTCAGAAGTCTACCGAATGGGCGAAACGTTTCAACAATGAAGATACCCAAGTGTTGCACATGTGTCTTATTCATCAACTTGTCGGTATTTTATACAATTTTCCAAATATAAATTGTTTATTAACATTAGTAGTAAATAAGCGAAAATACAAAATCACTTTATTCATAATGTAAGGGAAGACAGAGGTGACTGAGGTGGAGATGCTGTTACCTGTACGTTACTCGTAGTCGCTTCCAGATATCGCCGCCTCTGCGGCCTGATCGATCAGGCTGTTGGTGCCCACACCCCGCACCCCAGCGTGTGCACCACAGCCCAGCTGATCAGCAAATGATTCTTGGAACCTAATCGCACTCCCTCTTGAAGACAGCTGGGGATCTGTTGGTAATCCCTCTATGCAAGAAGGGAGGGTGTTGAGGAGTGGTCCCTTTACACTCATTGAGGTCTTCAGACTACTCATCAATCCTCTGCTTTTCATTGGTGGAAGTAGTGATTATGTTGGAAAGGGTTTTGATAGAGGCTCTGCTGCTGCTAGTGACTGTGGTGCTGCTGGCGATAGAGGCTCTGCTGCTGCTAGTGACTGTGGTGCTGCTGGCGATTCCTACAGAGTTAAATTGAAAATATCACAGTTCAGGGTGCCTAAAATAGTTTTTTTTATTCAGTGGAATTGTTCTTCCGTTCTTATCACGAAAACCAATAGACTGATCTTAATGACACACACACACAC
The DNA here is from genome assembly GCA_009830355.1 of Cherax destructor. Taxonomy (NCBI): domain Eukaryota; kingdom Metazoa; phylum Arthropoda; class Malacostraca; order Decapoda; family Parastacidae; genus Cherax; species Cherax destructor. Next base: position 92,429 of record WNWK01002967.1, read on the forward strand.
ACACACACACACACACATACACACACACATACACACAAGAAGAAGAGGTATGATAAAGCTCATGGCGCAGGGAGAGTGACCCAGTAGCAATCAGTGAAGAGGCGAGGCCAGGAGCTATGAATCGACCCCTGCAACCACAAATAGGTGAGTACAAATAGGTGAGTACACACACACACACACACACACACACACACACACACACGCTGTTCTCCTATGAAAGGACATATAAATCTTTTAAATTCGGCTTAATATATAATTTTTGTTGTAGTTTTTAGATAAAAATGGTGTAGGGGTTGAAATATTTTAAAATGCAATTTAATTTCTCAGTTTGATATTTCTATAGTGGTTCAGAGGCGTAACTATTCCAACCTTTATTTTATTAAATTTAGTAAATTAGAGGCAACAAAGCTCACTAAAAAAATAAAGCTACCTCAAAGTAAGACATATCAACACTGAAAGATTGAAGTCGAGCAGATGAAGCATCCTCCAGGTATAGCACTGATTAAAACTAATCTAAGTTTTTTAAGAATATTTGTAATCTGGCTAATCTGTATCTACAAACTCTAAACCTATAATGTATCATCCTTCATATCAATTGAATCAGTGTTAAAGATTTAAAGCCGATCAGAAGAGGCATTCTACAGGTAATGAATATCAATATCATCCTCAACAATCCTTTCATTCTCCCCAATCATAGCCACTTCCCCAACCTTCCTAACCATCACCAATCCTCCTCTTATTCCCTCCCCTTCTCCAACAATCCCTTTCCCCCTCCCCAACCACCTCGAAGAAACCTTGACAATAATATGACGATTATTTGCATTTTACGACTTACGACTGTCTGAGTAGGTTTTCTTGAACTCAGTAAAATAAATTATTTATTTATTTGCAATATTTCTTTTTTCTCTCTCTCTCTTACGAATCCAAGGACAATCTTTCAGTCTCAACTCCAACAGGAAAAGATAAAAAAAAAAAATCCTGAGTTAATGGGGTGTGTCTTGCTTGATATAAAACACATCAGCTGTGTGTTTATCTTGGGCTGACAGTGGGTAACTCTCGGTCGTAATTACTGTGATTTGCTGGATGCTCTTGGAATTTATGAGAGGGATAAATGATTTCGAAGATAAGGAGAGATTTTATTGTTAATATTTTAGTTTTTATCGTTATCATTATTACTGTAGTACTAGTAGCAGCAGTAAGAATAGTAGTAACAGGGGTAGTAGCAGCAATAGTAGAAATAGCAAAATTAATAGTAGTAGCAGCAGCAGTAATAATAATAGTGGTAGTAGCAGTATTAGAAGTCCTAATGGTAGAAGTAACAGTAGCAGTAGCAATAATAGTAGTAGTAATAGTAGTAGTACCAGTAGTAGTAGTAGTAGTAGCAGTAGTAGTAGTAGTAGTAGCAGTAGTAGTAGTATTCACAAAGGAATATTTCTAAAAAATATGTTTTAAAGTTTTAATCTGCTTATTATCGTATCTTTTGAATGGTAATTGTTTTGGCAGTGCGTGATACAGTTGGTGCACAATACAGCGAGAGTGTCCGTAGCGGTAGAGAATTGAGCTATAACAAAAATATTATGAAATTGATAGCCCCATCAATCATATGTCAGTCACGGGAGAGGCAACAGGAACACGCAGGCACGAACTGCATGCACATTGCAAAGCTTTGTGGGTGAGGAGAGAGAGGGGGGAGGGAGAAGAGAGAGAGAGAGAGGGGGGGGGAGAAGAGAGAGAGAGAGAGAGAGAGAGAGAGAGAGAGAGGAGGGGGAGGGAGGGAGGGAGAGAGAGGGAGGGAGAAACTGTGTTAAGCCTCAAGTTTGCTCGTTTGCACTGTGTCGTTGCATAGACAAGCACATTTGGTGCACAAGTGCACGCACGATACTTTCAATCACACACACACACACACTCACACACACACACACATAAATATATATATATATATATATATATATATATATATATATATATATATATATATATATATATATATATATATAAAAATTTTATACATATATAGACCACTGAGGCATCAATGTCACACTCATGGCTCGGGTGCTACTCGGGTGGCGAGTTAAAGCATCGAGGTTCGATTCCCGGCTAGTGCAGTTTGTTATATATATATATATATATATATATATATATATATATATATAATTCTTAATAGAGACAATCAGTTAAGCTGAACTGCTCTAAATATTGAAAGTTTTGTCTCACAATGACATAAATGATTTCCTAAACTAACAAAACATAAAAACATTTATTGTTGCAACAAAAATGACTGAGCAACATTACATAACTTGTCTGAAAGTAACATATGCTTAAACTTAATTCTACCGAGCCTCTCTTAGGTCAACTTATATTTATGTCAATATCGTGATAGACTAATTTTCCTGAAGTTATTGTTATAAGTAATTTACCTCCGTTTTGTTTGGCTTAAAGCTCGTTGCTTTAATGGTCTAAATTGGAAGAATTATCTCTCTCTCTCTCTCTCTCTCTCTCTCTCTCTCTCTCTCTCTCTCTCTCTCTCAAACTGAGAACGTACAGAGGTTTGGCCACAAAGTTGAGAAGAGAACTATAGGAACACGTACTGCAAGAATCTCGTTCTTCGACACTGGAAGAATAGAGAACATAATCATAAAACGTCAGAAACAAATATGGAGGACAACAAGACACTGTTTACAATGAAAATAAGTGAAACAAACACCGGGAAGTGCTTTTTTTATTGTTCAAGTAGCAAATAGAACAAACTAAGGAACGACGTATCTGAAGGGTACGTAAGATTCGTCAGGACATTGGACAATATCTACAAGCGATGAAAATCTAGTAATGAAAATCTAGCTCTGGTAGGCCAGGGGATGATTACCCGCTTAGCTAGTCATCATACAACTAAGACCCGTGTTAAGAAACACTCCACTTTCCTGACGAACAAAACACCAATAACAGATTACGTTCGGCGGACTGTCGAAATTTTGAAGAAGAAACGCATGTGCATAGCAAACTTTTACTGTGGCAACGTTTCGCTCTGTATCGAGCTTTATCAAAACTACATGGAGCGAAACGTCATAACAATAGCAGCTTGTTCCTCACGTGTCTCTCGTAATACAGTACACAGACATTAACACACACTCAACAAACATCGACCACCACGCAGACAACTCTAAACACGTCAAAAAATTCCCTGAAGTTTTAAAATGCGTTAAATCATTTTCTCACATCAAACTGAAACAGTAAAAACTATAACAGAGCAATGAAAACGAGAATCTTTTTTTTCTATCGGAGCTAATGACGACAACTTTCTGTTAGAGAGAGAGAGAGAGAGAGAGAGAGAGAGAGAGAGAGAGAGAGAGAGAGAGAGAGAGAAGGTGGAGGGGAGGGAAAACAGACGAACTGAAAGACAAAAAAAAAAAAAAAAGCCGTGGACCTCGCTAAGGGAGGATTATGAAGGATTTTTCTGTCCACTTTACTGGCACTTTATGGCATAATAACAGCCCAAATAACAGGCTGTGTTGGCGACTGATGGCGCTGTTATCATCGCCTAATGACAGTTATATCTGTTATACCGGTTATACTAATCAGCAGTATACACGCACACTGTGAACGACTCGACCCAAAATGCTCTCATCCAACTCCTGTTTTGCCCATGAGGTGTTCAGCCGTAAAGAGTAAATTTAGCTTTTTTTTTTTTTTTTTGGGGGGGGAAGGGAGATAAATGATATAAAATACCGACACGATGGAAAAATGAACACAAATGCAGTATAATGCGATCTTTTATTGACAACGTTTCGCCCACACAGTGCCTTCATCAGTTCAATACAAAGCAGAAACGGGTAAGGAGAGGAGGAGTTTGAGGTAATCAGTCCTACAGCTTGGAATCGATTCCAGGCTGAGGGACTGATTACCTCAAACTCCTCTCCTTACCCGTTCTTGTTTTGTATTGGACTGATGAAGCCACTGTGTGGCGAAACGTTTCCTTAATAAAGATTCCCATATGTTGCATAAGTGTTTCAATCTTCAATGTTTGGTAGGTTGGATCTGAGATGGACCCCCAATGGACGGGCGGGTGTGTAAGTATTTATGTAGGATAACGATGTAATATTGGTAGAATTACCGACAATGTTAAATAAAAGGACACAAATGCAACTAATGTGACATTTTATTGTGGCAACGTTTCGCTCTCCAGGAGCTTTGTCAAGCCGTAATTCTACCAATATTAATACAAGAAGTTACTTGGCAAGGAGTTCAGCTACGTTATAGAAGCCGTTGTTCTGGTTGAAGTTGTTATTCATACAATGATGTTTCGAGGATTCTTCTAGACATATATCTTTAAATATTGTTCTAATCTGCCGAATATTGACACTGATCAGATTATATGAGTGTTTTTTTCTGAATAAAATCCTGCGACTATTTTTCAATTGAAAGGTGGTGTGCAAGGCAACAGTTTAGAAGTAGTGTGCCTAATAACAATTTAGAGGTCGAGGACCAAGCAATAACTTAGGGGGTCATGTGTCAAGCAACAAGACAATGAGCACTAAGAAAAACCGTGAATAATCGTAGATATTCACTGAATTACTTTGAGTAAACACGTATAAGCGACACACAAGGATTACAGAGCACGCAAATTCTGGAGTCCAACTGAAGTGTGACTCGGTTTTTGGTTTCATAACATTTTTTTTTTGTCTCCTTCCAGGACTAATTTCTGATGTAGGTTTTACGTTATTCACTTTTTATCCCATTTAATTATATTATTCATTATTATAACTATTGTTATCTATTTTTTTGCATTATATATAATACCTCGATATATATTTAATATTTATTTTGTATTTTACAGTAGTGTGCATATTAATTGGGACAGTGATGAAATAAGACATTTATTTGGAAAATTACTGCCTTTTTTGTTATTTATGCACTGCAAAGATATGATAGATAATTGATTTAATAAGAAATATGACTAACCTTTGCTTTTATAACCATTGCTACAAGCTTTGTTTGTAACTATGTGTTCAACCAATGTTGAACACATTTTGACAAGTTTTTCGTCGGGGTACCAGGTCCTATTAACAGCAGCAATTAGCGTCTCCACAGTTGAACTGTCCTGTTTTGTGATCCTGTGTTTGGTTATTGCCCATAGATTCTCAATTGGATTCAGGTCACGAGAGTTTCCAGGACAATTTAAAACACTTAGCCCACTCTTTTCGAAGAATGTCGGCATTTTTCTGTAAGTGTGGCATGGAGTAAGATTCTGCTGGAAGTTGCATTTATTCAAGGCAGGTGAAATTGCAGATCTAGAGAATGTACAGAGAACCTTTACCGCACATATCAGTTCCATCAAAAATCTTAACTACTGAGAACGCTTGAAAGCACTTGTCTTGTACTCACTGGATCGCAGGCTAGAGAGATGCACCTGGAAAATCCCAGAGGCACTGTATGCCCAGTTGGGTTCATATTTTGCGACACTATGGTGTTGACACATAGAGGCATAAGCCTATCAATCTCAGCCTGCACCAGGCTTACCCTGGCTTGTTCTGGCAGCCGAGCTCACTCAGTCAATAAGGTCTACTCCGTCACTCTCTCCCGGGCATGGCCCTCTGGGCCTGGGCAACTTAAACACACTGCCTGTGTACCTGTATGTTTCTGCTGTTGTTGTTCAGCTCAGCATGACTACTTCAGCAAGTCAGAGGTGAGTTTGTGTGGTGCTCCTCGTCCAATGTGGTTGATTCTCCAAGGGGTATGTGAGGTGCGGAGGAAGCGGCCGGATCCTCCCTCACCATACACCACCCAGGTTCATCTCACACCACCATACACCACTACACTCTCACACCCTTTCTGCTGTTTTTCTAAGAATTCTTTGCCAGAGCTGTGTATCCGAGTGGCCGAGGTCACTCGAAGCCATGTAGATCGCGAAGCCACGTGTAGATATGGCCACGTAGATCTACAAGCCATGTGGAGCGGGCCACGTGGATTACCAAGCCACATGCCCAAAGCCACATGCTGTTGTCTGCTACCTGGCATCATCACCTTGTGACGTCACCTTGCGACGTCACCGAGGACGTCTGCCCGACGTCACCAATGATGCTGCCCGACGTCACTCCAGGACGTAACCTCGCGACGTCACCCAGGACATTTGCCCGAAGTCACCTCAAGACGTCACCCAGGACGTCTTCCTGACGTCACAATGCTGCCTGACGTCACCCAAGATGTTGCCCGACGTCACCCTGAACGTCTGCTCTGACGTCACCTCGCAATGTCACCCCACGATATCCCTCATGACGTTACACCTGCTATCACCACATGATGTTACATGGACAGTGTTATAGTTTGACAGTGAGCAATTTGTTGCATTATGGTCGAGAACAATTCAGAAAAGAGATATGTCATGTGTTAATTCCTCTCAGTGTTCCTTACCAGTGTTCTCGCATGTTCGTAAAGGCCTTAGTTTCGATTTTTGCACAGAAAACATCATTTGTTAGTGCAAGCCATGTTGTAACCACATGAGCAGTGGGTGTGTGCAGTATTCCATGTGTTTCAATGTGTGGTCTGAGCCCAGACCATTATTAGCACCCTCGTGTTACATGTCACCGCATTGTGACCGTTTGACAACTGACACTAGTCAGTCCAGGTATCAGTTTATGAGCGTCTGGGCTCTCATGTACAGAAAGCACTTATGCTAGCCACTCGTAGATGCCATGCCTGAGTTGTACCTGCTACAACTTCCCGTAGAGACTCGTTTCACTCCACCTTCTGACTCGTATCACAGCTTTAGTGAGCAGCCTGCACAAAGTATGATGTCACTGACTGCTAGCCCACTCACTCTAGTTACAGTGTATACTCCTATGACTACCTCCCTCGCCTGAGTCGTCTCTGCTACGACTCACTCCACTCTCACCGGCAGTGACAGCCCCAGCGACAGTACCAGTCGAGAAATGTCCTCTTGAGTCGCTTGCCAGAAGAAGTCCTGCCCAGTTGTCGAGTACTGATGATGCCTCACTCGAGGCACCAGCAGAGTGTGCCCCAGGTTGAGTGAACCCTGCAATGACTACTCCACGATGACTGTTTCACCTTTCCAGAGGAGACCATAGCTCAGCAGCAGCGATGTCTCCCAATGTGATGTGATGCAGTATCTGTCCAGACGCAGGAAGGCATGCAGTGATGCCCGCCGAGGCTCAATGCCTTGGACCACGATGTTTAACACCCCCTTTTTCCTCTCTGTAGGAAGTTTTTTTGTCCATGTCCACATGCAAATATGTTTTTATTCTGTGTTCTGTGCCTGCTCGTAATTTTTTTTTCACTCAATCATGGTCGAGGATGACCATGGGTAGATGGCCGAGCGATGTATGCCCAATTGGGTTCATATTTTGCAGCACTATGGTGCTTACACCTATTGGCACAGGCCTATCAATTTCAGCCCTCTCCACGCTTACCCTGTCTCACTCTGGCAGCCGAGTTCACTCTGTCAACAGTGTTTACTCTGTCACTCTCTCCTGGGCATGGCCCTCTGGGCCTGGGCAACTTAAACACACTGCCTGTGTACCAAGAACCCAAATAAAGGAAAGTAGCCTCCAGAGAACCTTATCATTGACCCTGCTTGGACGAAGCACCCAAATCAGTTGTGATAACTGGTCCCTAACCTGCACACAGAAATCACTCCCTACGAAAGCAAAAGACTTGGCAGGGGGTGCAACATACCTCCAATGAAAAGTAGGGGCACCATTAGTACACTAAGAGAAAACACAGTAAGTGTCTGGGACCCAAGACTGTTCAACAGCTTCTCACCAGCCATAAGGGGAATTACCAATAGACCCCTGGCTGCCTTCAAGAGGGAACTGGACAGATACCTAAAGTCAGTTCCGGATCAGCTGAGCTGTGGTTGGTACCTTGGACTACGTGCGGCCAGCAGTAACAGCCTAGTTGATCAAGCCCTGATCCACTGGGAGGTCTGGTCATGACTGGGCCGCGGGGCCGTTGATCCCCGAAATACCCTCCAGATAGACTCCAGGTAGACTCCATCAGGAAAGTCTCTATCCACAATAGGAAGCAAATGAGTTGCCAGGATTGCCTTTTATTTGTCACTGCTCATCGTTCATTCAACAATAATAAGCCGTCCAGGGCGTTTAGCAGTAATACTACCCCAAAACATCTTAGTTGTATGTTTTGTCACTTGTTGAATGCGTCCATTCTGAAGAGGTTCGCCTTTGCTCTGTCTCACTACCACTAATCTGTGCTCAAATATTTGCCTCATCTGAAAATATAACTTTTCTCAATTGGGATCAAGTGCCCACTGCAGCCGTTTTTTCTTCATAGAAGCAGTCAATAATTGTTTCTTTACCGACCTTCTCGTAGTTATGCCAACTTCAAGGAGTCTTCAGATAGTTGAAGAATCAATATTGATGCCAGCTGGAGCCTAATCTTTCTGTAGACATTTTCTGGTTCTCTTAGGATCCTTCGCACTATTTCGTATGATAACCTTGTCATCATGAGGTGTTGTCTTGCATTTACTTTCACATTATCTTCAGTGCAGCGCTCCACAATCACCAGTGCCATCAGCTCTCTTCAGATTCCAACCAACAGTTGACTTTGCTAGGCCCAAATTTTTGGCAATCTGTCTGATACTCAAATCATCATGTTTTCTAAGAGCTACAATACATGCAGGCTTCCTAAGTGTAACATCCATCATGAATTTCAGCAGTAATCATGAAACCACATTCACTCATAGAGCACGTTTGCATGAATAGCCTTACAGAACAACAGCTGTTGTAACACTGACAAGATTCGCATGGTAACATCACAGCTGGATGATTGCCAGCAGTCGGCAGCAAACTCTTCTGAAAAGAAAAGAACCCAAACTACATTAATTAAGCCGGAGAAATACGAGATAATTAAAAAATTTACTTCTATCCCAATTAATTTGTACACTACTGTAAATACTGTCTTGTAAACTTTGCACAATTTATTAATTATAATTGCCAGCTTCCTGTAATCAAGTATCAAGTAATATTTCCAGTGATGGTGCTACTACTGACATTACTATCAAGTTCACTTCACATAAACAAGAGATCAGTGTCATAATATGAAGTGAAAGTCGTTTTCTTTGGTGTTAAAAGTTTCTCACCACAATTTTTTTTCTGTCATTTTGCCTGCTCAGTCTCTCTCTCTCTCTTTCTCACCTCCCTCCTTCCCCTCCCTTCCTTCCTAATTTCCTTCCTCTTCTCCACCCTCCTTCCTTCCCCCCACTCTTTCCTTCCATCTATCCCATCTTCCCTTCCTCCTTCCTCTCTTACCTCTACCCCTCCCTCTCTCCTACCTCCTCTCCCTCCCTCCCAGGAACAGTAGACCAACATACCACATACCTACTCCCTCACGATGACCGTCCTGAACGCTTGGCAAAATTAGTGGGTGTTCAGCATTTAATATAATATTGCCAGGGATACACTACCCTTCCTGACATATATGAGACCAGAATACACACTCGGCTCTGGGATCAACATGCACAAGGCATCAGGAAGCGTTTGTCATGCACTGCATAGGACGGGTTGGGGGGAGGAAATACCTTTAATTTCGTCTCTCAGGTGAGAGTAATGTTAGTCTTGAGGTTCAAGTGAGCAAGGTGAAGGTGGTAATTGTTCTCATGTGAATGCAGGTGTTATAATGTTGGTGATTACATGGTTGAGACGTGTTAATAGTGGTTGTGGTGGTGGTGATGATAGACGTGGTGGTGGTGATGGTGTCATGGATTGGTGGTGGTGGTGTCATGGATTGGTGGTGGTGGTGTCATGAATTGGTGCTGACGATTGTAGTGAAGGAGGGTATGGTGGTAGTGATGGTGTGAGGGGGAAAGATGGTGTAGATGGAGGAAGGTGATGGTGATGGTGTTGGTGGTTGAAAGTAGTCATAATGTTGCTGGGAAGAAGAGAATAATTATACGGACATATTCCAAAGTTTACTAAGAAAAGCAAAAAGCAACAGATCATTGGGCCCAACAATTTTTTTTAATGGAAGACTTGAAGGCAAAGCTGCACTATGGTAGGATAATAGAAAGGCAGCGGTAAATAAACGCTTTCCTCAAGAAACCCTTTGTTATAATGACGTTTCAGCTGGTGAAGCGTCGTACTAATGCATGTTTCTTTGCTAAAAGTGTCTCTCTTACCATACATTGCTTAAATAAATAGCTCAAAGTCATTCATTTTCATATTTACAGAAAAGTATTTATCCAACATGTTTAGTAGCGAATATATACGACTTTACTCTTCACTGCTTCTGGTAATATCATCCATACATACTCCTCAGGCTGAGCTCGTTTATCTTCATTTAAAACCATTAAAAGGTGTTATTTGGTATCCTTGAAGAGTACCTTTGAGTTTCTACCTGGACTTTTCTTTCTTCGCTTAACTTTTATGTATAGTACTCGAGAACACCTCATCTGATCGGTTTCAAATTTTCAACTCGGCCAATTCCATTGTTTCAGTCTACCAAACTAGCTTTCTCGCTAGTATTCCTTTTAATCTATCGACTGAGTACAAGAAACCGCTCATTTTCTTACTTCAACTACCCAAAAAAGTGATCAGAAATCGGTAATTTGGCCAATTTCACACAAAATTAAAAAACTGCCAGTTTAAAAAAAAAAAAGAGTCCAGAATAAACAATGTGGATATTCCTAGCACTAAAAAAAAAATTCTTCTCTTCATTAGTTACGTCCCCCCAGGGTTCTATATTACGCTTGTTTTCATTTTGAATTTTTATTCACACAAAAAATAAAAGATTTATTGTTATGGAGACTACATAATTATTGTAATAATTGTATAAATAATTTCAGCGCATTCCTGAATGCGCATTAGAGCGCCCAGTTGGACGCGTATTGGAAGAGTGACGTAATTTGTGTACCCTGGAATATCGGAGAAAATCGAACATTTTCGCTAATTTCAGCTCAATTTCGCGTTACTTTTAGTGAGGAAAACAATAAAAAATCATCTTTCTTTCTGTAATAGATCTTCAATTCTATCAAATGAAACCAAGAAACTGAGAATACAACCTTAGAAACTATACGAGAATACACCGCGAAATCGCTGTTTTACACTAAAAACAAGTTCCCAGTTTCCCCCTTTTATGCAGTACTTGTTGCACGATTTTTGTATATGGCGCACACATAGCGCATAGACTCCTTTTCTCATATCTAGGCTTAAATTGACCACTTACAGCTTATCTGAGATAGCTGAGCTCATCACATAGAACTACAGCACCGACCTACACTTCAAAGCCGTAGTACTACGGCACCCACCCTCACAGGGCTAGAAAAAGTCATGCATGTGTAGAGTCATTCTGGCCATAATTATGTAGATCGTTCCCTGATATCGTTAACGTTCTATAACTTCAGAAAGCCTCTGTGATTAGCTTTAAACTTTCAACACTTGCATATCTAACTTAGAAGATTGGGAATGTTGTGCCAAGTTGCCATTTTTTTTTTTAAATGACATTATTTTCAAGCAAATTAAATAAAGGATGCCTCCTCTAAGCGATCTCAATCTCTAATGGCTGACGCCTCCTCTGGAAAGGATAACACTTAGTATGTTTAGCCACTTTTAGGTTTAAATTTGCCAAATTACTGACATAGTTATTGAACTTGGAATTAATGGATTCTGTGTGATAACTCGATAATTCAAACTTTAACTGTTGATGTGCTGTTCTTAATGGAATCTTCGAACTGATTTTGGGCTGAGTACGCTTTAATGTGCAAGTTTTATTAAAGAAATTGTTTTCCATGTGAAGAATTCCTCCTTTGATTGGCTTCAAAACTTATATGATGGCTTATCATACTTCTAGATTTAAAAAAAAAAAATAGATATTTCCACTAAGATACACTTATTAGAAAACGTTTCGGTCCTGGGACATTCAAACGTTTTCTAATAAATGTCGTAGTCTTTGCTCACCTGTCTTTTTCAACCATACACTGAGATAGATGGGGGAACTTTTCTTGGATCGCTCACTGACTTAAATATATCTAGTTGTTAAAGGAGACCAGAGGTACAGTAACTTTGCTTCCTTGAACAAAATCAGAGACGGGGACGTGGTTAGCGATCGGAGGACCGAGACTACACCACTTCTTGAACTAAATGACCCACCCGGGTTTACCACTTCATGTACAGACTCGTCGCTAGAAATGCGTTAGTATGCTTTAGTAATAATGCAATCAACGATTGCCACCTTTTCGAATGAAAACTTTGTGTGTGTATATATATATATATATATATATATATATATATATATATATATATATATATATATATATATATATATATATATATATATATATATATATATATATATATATATTCTTCTTTCGACATACCGGCTGTATCCCACCGAGGCAGGGTGGCCCAAAGAAAAAAACGAAAGTTTCTCCTGTTAAATTTAGTAATATATATAGGAGAAGGGGTTACTAGCCCCTTACTCCCGGCATTTTAGTCGCCTCTTACGACACACATGGCTTACGGAGGAAGAATTCTGTTCCACTTCCCCATATACATACACACACACACACACACACACACACACACACACACACACACACACACACACATATATATATATATATATATATATATATAATATATATACTATATATATATATATATATATATATATATATATATATATATATATATATATATATATATATATATATATATATATATATATATATATATATATATATATATATATATATATGTGCAAACAATCGTAGACAGGCGATCTTAACTATGCAAGACAAGCCACAGGGAGGGGGGTTAATCTTTAGCTTAAGTACTTTCGCACTTCTCAATGCGTCATCAGGAGCTAAGCAATGTTGCAAGGCTGCAACTGAAGGAGAGACGGGAAGTTTTTCTCAGAATAGCGCAGTGCGGTGTAGTTCCTGCTGCTACATACATACATACATATATATATATATATATATATATATATATATATATATATATATATATATATATATATATATATATATATATGTATATGAAATTAAGACACATGTGCAACATCTGGGTATCTTTATAGTAAACGTTTCGCCATCCAGTGGCTTTATCAATACAAAATCCTAGGACATAATATAAAGATACCCAGATGTTGCACATGTGTCTTAATTTCATATTGTCGGTATTGTATACCTTCCTTGTATATATATATATATATATATATATATATATATATATATATATATATATATATATATATATATATATATATATATATACTAGTTTCTGATGGCCACAATAAGGAATGAGTTTCTCTTAAATATGGCCTTGAGAACTTAATTTATGTTGGTATCAGTGGACATTTATATCTTTATTTATGAAATTATGATGGTGTAAACCGACATTACAATGCATTAGCAAGTAATTGATGTAGCTGCCAACATAGCGCTGCGAGAAGCACTTTTTACAATGCAGGCGCAGGAAACATGTTTTTGTAACTCCTGAAGTAATTAAGGTAATTTATACCGTCGGAGATGTACAGTTTGGGGGAAGGCAAGACGTGGTGAAAAAGTGCGCTTGCTTAGTATTTTAAAATGAGCGTGTAAATCAAGCTGCAATTAAATAAATTCGTGTACTTGTCAGGATGAATAAGTCAGTAACAAAGGAATTTGTGTAACTGCGAAAGAAATTTATTTAATTATTTCAGCAGTTTTAGTAAACTGAAGACAAATGTTGATGGGGAAATCTAAGTGGTTTAGGCGCCATCAAATGTTCACCTTGTTCTTGATGACGATTACTTTTGTTGTTTATTAAACAAAATTAAGTACACAATAGCAGGGTGTTGTAATTCTTCTCTATATTACAGTTACATAGCAGGAAGAAACACTAGCTATGTTTCTATATTATACTCCATTACCCTGGTTGACTTTCTTGCATCATATGATAAAATCTGAAGTTACCTAAGCCAGCAGCAGCTGGGTCCGGATAAAAGTTGAAGCCAGCAACAGTTGGGTCCCCGAAACCAATCGTGGCAGGTCGCGAGACACGGGATGATGTATTGTGTCGCTTGATGTGTTGCCCGACACGGCCAACACACGCTAATACCAATGATTTTAACCTCGATTTATGAGTTAGAGTGTCAGCGTAGGCAACGATGCGTTTTGGAGTGTTAAATGTCAGCGATTTTGCCCGGTGATGGGAAGCGACGCGACGCTGTGAACCTACGATCGCATTCCTGGCCTGAGTGGGTGTTATAGACGAAGGAGGCACAGGACTTCGTGGATAACTGGGTGTAGCATACCATAGTGGATCTTAGACGATGGAGGAACACCGTTGAATTTACGTGCAATGAGTTATAATATCTCAGCTCACGTTAGAGCCCAGCTTTATCTAAAATATGCTTACACTGCCGTATGATGAGACCCACAACAGTCGACTAACGCCCAGGTACCTACTTATTGCTAGGTGAACAGGAGCAACAGGTGTAAAGAACTAGTATGGTCAGCATCTTCACCTGCCTCACCATCTAAGTTAGGACCTGTTGTAAACCACTTCAGCCTCGAGACTTGTATACTTCACCTCTTGCTACCTCTGGTAATAGGTGATAGCAACGTCAGTTTACAGAAAAGTTAACTATAGGCTTATAAGAACCCCACAAAGTCTTCGCGCCCAGCGAGTCTAGCCGAGCAGGACCAGAACCTGGAAGGATTGAAGGAGGGCGGGAGGGAGGAAGAATAATAATAGAGCATTCGTGCTTATGAAATGTGACGTGATGAGAGTGTAACACAGAGCCTTGCGGTGGTAATTTGCGCTAATAAAGAATGTAGTAATTGGACATTAGCCATGATAAACAGCGGAAGACCTCCTACGTGCCCTAGCCGTAAGTAACTTGTGGGGAGCGTGACGCCACACCGGGAGTCCCGTTATGACGTCTTGATGGTTGTAATTACCTGTTGTAATTACCTTTTTTAAAAACTGAGGGAGTGATGGGGATGAGCTCTAGCTCGAGCTAGGCTCTTAACTCTCAAGAGTCTGACGTGAATGAGATCTTTTGGTCTTTAGTTTAAATTCAAGTGTCGAGTTAGCTTCTACTTTGTCATTGTGTAATTCCTTCCACTGTTTTATTGTTTTACTGTATCATTGTGTAATTCCTTCCACTGTTTTATTGTTTTACTGTATCATTGTGTAATTCCTTCCACTGTTTTATTGTTTTACTGTATCATTGTATAATTCCTTCCACTGTTTTATTGTTTTACTGTATCATTGTATAATTCCTTCCACTGCATTATTG
This sequence comes from Cherax destructor, assembly GCA_009830355.1. Lineage (NCBI taxonomy): Eukaryota > Metazoa > Arthropoda > Malacostraca > Decapoda > Parastacidae > Cherax > Cherax destructor. The sequence continues at coordinate 107,681 of WNWK01002967.1, forward strand.
TTTCTACTGTATAACTGCTTCCACTGCTTTATTGCTTATACCTTCAAGACGTGTTTCCTAATGCCTCTGTGACCCGCTTGTGTGAGTAGCTTACCTCAATCTTCTTTGCTGATTCCCTTCGATACATCTAAAGTGTTAAAGCCCTTAAATGCAGCCTAAGGTGGAAAGATCTAGAGTTGTAGTTACCTTATTTCATGACCTATTCAGAGTATGGAGTGCCTCCACAATCTACGACGCTATTGTTCTCCCGCACCACCGAAGCTTTCCTGGTATATTTAATTCTTTACCCCTCAAAGCCATATAGTTAATGAATCCAGTAAAAGTCGCAGTGAATGATTGTCAATGACTGTACTGAAAAATGGAGGGGCTTGCTGCACTCAGGACCTGTTCTGTTCCTCTTCCATTATTCTGTTTAATCGTCGACAGTTGTTCATGAGGACTTTTCTTGGATTCAATGACACTTCAAAGCGCATTTCAGACAGCACTTTGAATGCAGTTTTGGTCTCCAAATTATATAAAAGACAAAGAGAATAGTGGACTTTATTTCATAAAGGCCAAACATGTGTTAGTCATTCACTGTACGAAGTGTTGAAGGCTCGATCCTCCATTTGTAAACGTGGCCCAATCTAGTTTGTGCTTATAAACCTCTATGAACAAATGCTCAAAGTATTGACCCTCTTTTCCCCATAAGACAGAAGAGACGACAAGATCTCATTCTGATCTTGAGGTAATAGCCAAAATTTGAACACTCAAACAAGAAATGCTCAACACAGAACGGGTGGGGCTTGAACCCATGGTAGGCGAGTTCTAAGGCTCACTGGCCAGTGTATTAACCACTGGACCAGCTGGTCCTGTGATTTGTTTCCATTGTACCAGCTGGTCCTGCGATTTGTTTGCACTGGACCAGCTGGTCCTGTGATTTGTTTGTACTGGACCAGCTGGTCCTGCGATTTGTTTCCATTGTACCAGCTGGTCCTGCGAGTTGTTTCCATTGTACCAGCTGGTCCTGCGATTTGTTTTCATTGTACCAGCTGGTCCTGCGATTTGTTTGCATTCGTGTTATTACGATTTTGTGAGTCAAGAAGTGTTGATGTAAAATTCGATTTGTCGACTGAAAAAACAGCATGACGCTCTGGGATAGATTTAAAGCGAAGACCGAAAAAAAAAAAACTTTTTTTGTCTGCTGTCATAGAACAATATAACAAATTGACTTAAAATTTTGTAAGTAAATGTACAATAAAGTCCCTTAAGAAATTCTTCTTCAGTGATTAAATAACAAAAAAGGCACAATACCGTGACTGGAACAATACACACACAACACGCACATATAAAAAGAGAGGAGCTTACGACGACGTGTATTCTTCAGTGTTTGTTATTAACGTAATTTTCAATTAATCTAGTAAAATGGCGCTTCTTTCTTCCTCCTCCCATTTCACCTCTCCTTTCCTCCTTCACTCTCCTCTTTCTTCCTTCACTCTCCTCTTTCTTCCTTCACGCTCCCCTCCTTCTCACCTTTACACCCTCCTTCCCTTCTTCACTCTCTCCTTCCTCCCTCCCTCACCTTGGAGGAGCAAAGTTTGGTGAGGGTTTACCTGGCAATAAACACGTTGGTACTGTTTTATGGTCGCCGTTGACGCCTCGGAGACAATCCTTTACTGCTCTGTTACTTCCTCAGGAGGAGGGGAGTGGTGGTGGGGAGGAAGAAGATGAGGAGGAGGGGAGGGGGATGATAAAGAGGAGGGTGATGGGGGAAGGATGAGGAGGAGTGTTGCGTGTGCTGAGTAAGTTATGTATTTATACGACGCTCACAAGACCAACCACAAATCCTGTAGTTATCTTTGACAACTGTAAGCAAGGACACCAGAGCCATCTAGCCATGGTGTACAGCTCTAGATCGTCTTGTGACTGTCAGGTTTGCTGCGGCTTTCTGAGTGCTCGGGTGCAGGAGAAGGGAAAAGGGAAGAGTTAATGGCTTGTTCGATTACCACGTCTGTGGTAATCGTTTCGGTAGACCAGATTCAGGCTGTCAGCTGGCGCATATCCCACTGTAATCTCTGGCTCTCTGTGATTTTTGGTAATCACTTTTTATACTCAGTTTGTGTTATGTTGAAGTCATTTTTATGTTTGTAAATTTCATACATAATTACTTGATGAAGGAAAAATATAATATAATTCACACAAGTTACTTTCTATCTTTTTTCCTTGTTGACTGATATTAGTGACATTATTTCTAACCGTTGTTTACAGCACATCCTAGTACTGTAAAACTGCAAGTGAAGTAGTGAAGGATGTGTAAAGAAGAATGGGGATAAGAAGGAAGAGGAAGAGGAGGAGAAGGGGAGGGGAAGACCCTCCTCCTCTTCCTGCGACCCTCCATGTGATGTGGGACGCAGATAACCTAGTCTATTTTCACAGAAATCTCTGATCGAATTCGATAGCAACTTTGCTCCTCATGTTTTTGTCCCATCTCGATTTTCTTGTGGTTGAAAGGTAAGAATGCTGTATCAGTTTTAACTGCTTTCTGTGCTTCCTTTCTGTGTTTTCTATGGTAGCCAAGTTTCGGTTCGCTTTGGATTTACTCTTTGATGGTGGGTTGGACATATAATAACTTCTCTGTGTCATAATATCTAAACACTCCACTCTGAATTTCCATGTATATAAACTTCCACTACAACGTTGTATGAACCCTTCGGGTTTAGCACTTAGCTTAATTATTGTTATTATTACTATTATTGAACATCTTTTGATTTTTGACCAACAAGGCTGCTGTTCCACCTCTGCTCAGCATTTGATATTCAGAAGTAAAGCTAGTATCAGATATTACTCCTGAATATTTGATTTTGGTGAGCACTGATTAGTCAGATGTGACTTTATTCGTTTTGTCTAGGATCTTCCTATCTTCGTTTTCAATATTTTTCACCATTTGTGTATTTCGTTGGAGTACACACACGTGTGTGTGTGTGTGTGTGTGTGTGTGTGTGTGTGTGTGTGTGTGTGTATGTGTGTGTATGTATGCGTGTATGTGTTTGACACATAAAATATGCCGCACACATATCCGTATCACTCTTTATAATGCTGGCCACACTAGCCCCACCTGTGGTGTGTGGCACAGGTGGCACACACACCACTTGCTCGGTTGTGGATACGAATAAAACTGGTGGCACAGCTGTTGTGAGTACACTGACAACGATGATTTATGCATCTTCCTGTAAGAAACATGAACATAACGTTGCCGATCATTAATAAAATTATCATATATGTTAAAATATAATATATTAGTCATAATCAATATAAGCCGTTGTTGAAAAACATTTTGAATCTGTTCAGATTTTTTCCTGTGGTTCTGTACAGTACATTGTAGTCTTCCTATGCTGCTGTACACTAGTACAGAGTAACTCGCAGCAGTGAATACAGAACATGGAAGTGCAAGCACATATTCCCTCTCCTCTCCCCACACATATACACAAACACACATACACACACACTATATATATATATATATATATATATATATATATATATATATATATATATATATATATATATATATATATATATATATATATATATATATATATATATGCTAGGAATTGCAAGAGCAGGCGAAATATTCACAAACACTGATCTCTGGCCGAGGAGACTCGAACCTACGAACCTCATGACAGTACGCAGTGCTTTGCCGACCGTACCACACTGGTTCAATACCTTGGCATCCAGCTTTCCTAGACGTTATTCCAAGGCAGCCAGCTTTCAGGCAGGAAGGCTTACAGCTTTTCATCTCATCCCCTGCATGCATCGACACAACTAGAGATTTTTACAATGCAAGGTATTGGACCAGTGTGGTACGGTCGGCAAAGCACTGCGTACCTTGTCATGAGGTTCGTAGGTTCGAGTCTCCGTCGGCCAGAGATCAGTGTTTGTGAATATTTCGCCTGCTCTTGCGAATTCCTAGCATTGTAAAATCTCTAGTTGTGTCGATGCATGCAGGGGATGAGATGAAAAGCTGTAAGCCTTCCTGCCTGAAAGCTGGTTGCCTTGGAATAACGTCTAGCGAAAGCTGGATGCCAAGGTATTGGACCAGTGTGGTACGGTCGGCAAAGCACTGCGTACCTTGTCATGAGGTTCGTAGGTTCGAGTCTCCGTCGGCCAGAGATCAGTGTTTGTGAATATATATATATATATATATATATATATATATATATATATATATATATATATATATATATTATTTATTAACACATCGGCCGTTTCCCACCAAGGCAGGGTGGCCCGAAAAAGAAAAACATTCATCATCATTCACTCCATCACTGTCTTGCCAGAGGCATGCTTACACTACAGTAATAAAACTGCAACATTAACACCACCTCCTTCAGAGTGCCTGCACTGTACTTCCCATCTCCAGGAATCAAGTCCGGCCTGCCGGTTTCCCTGAATTCCTTCATAAATGTTACCTTGCTTACACTCCAACAGCACGTCAAGTCCTAAAAACCACTTGTCTCCATTTGCTCCTATCTAACACGCTCACGCACACTTGCTGGAAGTCCAAGCCCCTCGCACGCAAAACCTCCTTCACACCCCTCTCTCCAACCTTTCCTAGGCCGACCCCTACCCCACCTTCCCTCACTACAGATTTATACACTCTCGAAGTCATTCTATTTTGTTCCAACCTCTCTACATGTCCAAACCATCTCAATAACCCCTTCCTCAGCCCTCTGGATAATAGTTTTGGTAATCCCGCACCTCCTCCTAATCTCCAAACTACGGATTCTCTGCAATATATTCACACCACACATTCCTAAGACATGACATTTCCACTGCCTCTAGCCTTCTCCTTGTTGCAACATTCACCACCCATGTATAAGAGAAAAATTTAGAAAGGACTTAATTTTAAATGAGTTCTTGCTAATTGATCAATTTTACCTATTCGGCACGACGTAACCAAGCGTCAATACATATAAATTGTAGTGGCAATAAACGCAGTCAGTCCTCAAACTTCCTGACGTTAATGTTATACATTACCGACGGGTTGATGAATAAGGCACTTATGCAAAACCTGGGTATCCTATTTAATAAAGAAACTTGGCCCTCACACTGGCAGAGACACAGCAGTGGACTAGACGTCTCGTCAGGAAAAATTCCTAGGTGTTGCACAAGTCTCATTCATGATAAAATAAATCTTATAACATTCAAGTTAAGTTAGGTTAGGATTAGATTTGGTAGGCTATGTGACCTTACGAACATAATCTAAACCATGAAATGAAAAACCTGAAAAGTTATTTGCATATAGAAATCATCCTATATGTAAGAATATCACTTACACTCTTTCGTAGTTGTACGTAACGCTTAACTTGCACAACAATAACTAATGCTGTACTATCAATCACGAGACTGAGGACAGGCTGGGTACAGCATCAGTTTGTCTAGAGACTGAGGACAAGCTGGGTACACTACCCATCACTCAGCAACAGCCTCGACCCACAACACAACATTTACCCCTGACACTGAATCAATACTTGGCCAAACTCCCGTGATTACTCCCCTCGCCAGGTCTATAATCACCAAATTCAGACGCACTAAGGCGCAACATTATTTTTTACCTAATTTATAGCTAGTAATGGTGATATTTCTAGAATTTCTTTCAACATATCACCCGTCTCCCTCTCTCACACGTCAGGGAAAAAAACGAAAATATATCTATGAACGGAACCTTAATGGTTGTCAGTTCCTGCAATTTGAGAGGATAAATTCCATATACTCTCCAATCATAGATGTTTAGGTGAAATTTTGTCATTCTTGGAACCTGCTGGGTTGGCAGAGATAGTGTGGAGAGATGGGAAGGTGAGGAAATGAGTGTGAAGGGGTGTGGAGGTGAGGAGGAAGAGAAAAGGAAATGGGTTAGTGATAGATGGGGTAAAGAGGTGTAGCGGAGTAGGAGAGTTAGGGGTAACGGGTGATGAGATGATGGGTGGCAGTTATATAGATGGGATACTGGGGAGAAAAGGATGAGGGAATGGTGGAATGTGAGAGAATCTCTGGGATAAGAGTTAAAGAAGAGGTAAAGGGTGGGGGAGAGTAAGTGAGATGACATTCACACATATATATATCATTCACTCTAAAGTACAGACACATACAGACATCACTCACTCCTAGAAACAGACATCACTGACTCCACGATACAGGCGTACTAAAACATCGTTCACTCCAAGAAACGTACATCACTGACTCCGAGAAACAGACCTACACAGACATCACTCGCAACAATATACAGACATCACTCACAACAATACACATGTGCCTAGGATAAAATGGTAACTAACAGACATCACTCGCTCCAAGATAAACATAACTGACTCCAGTACACACCAACATCACTCTACGAGGCCTCTCCAACAGGCAGTAACTTATTAACAACAATACCAAAAGCTCATCCATCTTCACTACAAAGTTAAATTATACACACATTCACTACGTAACCCAGGCAAACACGCAGACAAGTACAAACAAGCAAACAGACTTAAAAATGTTATATCAAACACGCAGCTACAGACAGAAACAAACGCATACACAGTTATTCTACTCTTTCAGTCAATTAAACTATCAGCAATCTAAGACAGTTGAACCAAGTTTACCAGTGAGCAGAATATCCAGGCAATCCCTTACACAGTCAGACAGAGGGAGAGAGAGAGAGAGAGAGAGAGAGAGAGAGAGAGAGAGAGAGAGAGAGAGAGAGAGAGAGAGAGAGAGAGAGAGAGAGAGAGAGAGCAGCGGACCAGACGTCATGCCAGCTGGCAAAACAGACGAGCAAGAACAGCTACTAAAGGGTCATTTACCGCCGTTGACAGCAACAGAATTCTCCACCAAAGTCTTTCAAAGCAACAGAAGATTTATCTCAAGCCGTTAACAGTAACAGAAGGTCCATCACCAAACACTGAAAGCAACAGAGATCCATCACAAGCCGTTGACAGAAATAGTAGACCCATTCCAAGCCGCTGACAACACACATGAGAACCTTCTGTATACTAATGTCAGGGTCGTCAAAAAAGCAATAGATTAATACATTCCAACGTTAATATGAATTGCGGTAGGCCATTTGAAGGTTCATTGACGGCAGTGAGATAGAGAAAAATAACACACACACACACACACACACACACACGCCTAACACTAAACACTGGTATAATGAAAGGAGCTATAGAGCCATGAAAAAGAATTACAAGAACTTGGCAGTATTAAAGAAAGCGTCTCAACAAGTGGACGTACTATAGATTCAGACAAATATGAATATACAGGTGTGAGAAGGAGGGAACAAATAAACTTGGAAGAAGGTATAGTTGGTAAGAAAAACAAATTGTTTTATTTGCTTTGGTTAAGAGTAACGGTGAAAAAATTGTAAATAATTAAAGACAACAACAAAATCACTGGAATGCTGAGGAAATGTTAATTATTATTATTCCCTTCACAGGGAAGCGCTAAGCCCTTAGGGATCACACAGCGCCTGGGAATTGGAATTCAATCAGAGTTGATCCCATGAAGGGAAGGTATATATCGTCCAGACAGACAATATATATATACAGTGTGAATGGCTCTCAGCTGTTTTACATGAATGATTATCTACCTACAGTCACACTAAATACCCACAGCTTAATACATGGAAGTGGCTGCTCTTCGTGTTTTCAAAAGTGCAAAGAACTTAACAAAAATTTCCATAGTGTTTACAGAAGAGAACACTATTGATTTTACAGTTTTAAAACTCAAAGTTGATATATGGACAAAGACGCAAGTGTGCAGAACAAGACTTTATTTGGACAGGGTCTCGCTTTCTCAAGTCAGGATTTGAGAAAGATCTATTACGAGCTAATCGTTATTCAAATGACAGTTTGTTGTGCTTGTTTGTATATTTCTTCCCCTACCTGTTAGCGTTAATGTGCAACAACCACCGGGGTATCTAGTTTCATTAATATGGAGAACCTTTTGATTACTGAAGTGGAAGTAAATAAATCACAATTACCATACTGGTAAGCACACTGCAACAAGACCAGACGAGGAAGTAGATGGGGCTTGAAATATATATAAAAACAAGCTTCTTAAACGATCATAAAACATCAGTGTGTAGTGGCCACTTGTCAGTGGACTGAAAAAAATGAACAGGTAGATAAGAGATTGAATGGAAAATGCACATGTAAACAAGAGACTGAACATGAAAACAAAAGAATGAAGGAACACTGCAGCAGGTTTTCTGTAACATTTAGAAATATACTTAGCTCCCGGTAATTCCGGCAAGCAAGATACCTGTATTCTCTGTAACATTCTGAGCAAGCAAATACCTGAGCTCCTCTGGTAACATTCTAGCAAGCAATGATACCTGTAGCCCTCTGGTAACATTCCGGAGCAAGCAATGATACGTACTCCTTGGTAACATTCTGAGCAACAATGATACTGTAGCCTCTGGTAACATTCTGAGCAAGAGATACAGCTCTCTGAAATTCGACAAGAGATACCTGTAGCCTCTGTAACATTCCTGGAGCAAGCAACGATACTTGATCCTTGGTAACATTCCTGGAGGCAATGATACCTGTAGCTCCTCTGGTAAATTCCTGGAGCAAGCAAGATACTGTAGTCTCTGTAACATTCCTGAGCAACAAGATACTGTACTCCTCTGGTAACATTCGAGCAAGCAAGATACTAGCTCTCTGGTAACATTCCTGAGGCAATGATACTGCTCCTCTGTAACATTCCGAGCAAGCAGATACTGTACTCCTCTGGTAACATTCTGAGCAACAATGATATGAGCTCCTCTGGTAACATTCCTGGAGCAGAGATCCTGTATCCCTGGTAACATTCTGAGCAAGAACTGTAGCTCTCTGTAACATTCTACAACACACTGTGCTCCTGGTAACATTCCTAGCAAGCAATGATACCGAGCTCCTCGGTAACATTCCTGAGCAAGCAATGATACCTGTAGCTCTCTGTAACATTCCTGGAGCAAGAACTTTAGCTCCTCTGGTAACATTCCTGGACAAGCAACACTAGTCCTCTGAACATTCCTGACAAGCAAGATACCGCCTCTGGTAACATTCTGGCAGCAATGAATGGCTCCTCTGGTAACATTCCTGGAGCAAGACTACCTGTAGCTCCTCTTAACATTCCTGGACAAGAACGATACCTGTAGCTCCTCTGGTAAATTCTGAAGCAAGAACTAGCTTCCTCTGGTAACATTCCTGGAGCAAGCACGATACCTGTAGCCTCTGGAACATTCTGGAGCAAGAACTGTAGCTCCTGTAACATTCCTAACACAACTACCGTGCTCCTCTGGTAACATTCCTGAGCAACATGATACCGGCTCCTCTGTAATTCTGAGCAGAGTATGTAGCTCTGTAAATTCCGAGCAAGATACTTGTCTCCTGAACATCCTAGCAAGCAAGATACGTAGCTCCTCTTAACATTCCTGAGCAAAAATGTACTCCTGTAACATTCCTGGCAGCATACTCCTGTAACATTCTGGAGCAAGCAAGATACCTGTAGCTCCTCTGGTAACATTCCTGAAGAATGATACCTGTGCTCCTCTGGTAACATTCCGACAAGCAAGATACCTGTACTCCCTGAACATTCCTGAGCAAAATATACTGTGCTCCCTTGGTAACATTCCTAGCAAGCAGATACCTGTAGCCCTGGTAACATTCCGGCAACGATACCTGTATCTCTGGTAATTCGAGCACAATAGCTCCTCTGGTAAATTCCTGAACAAGATACTGTAGCTCTCTGAACATTCCTGAGCAGATGATACGTAGCTCCTGTAAATTCTGGAGCAAGCAACGATACTGTACTCCTGTAACATTCCTGAGCAAGATGATACGTGCTCCTGGTACATTCGAGCAAGCAATATATGTCCTCTGAAATTCTGAGCAACAGTACTGTATTCCTCTGTAACATTCCTGAGCAAGCAATGATAACTGTAGCTCTCTGGTAACATTCCTGGAGCAGCATGATACTGTAGCTCCTGAACATTCAGCACAACATACCTGATCCTCTGTAAATTCTGAGCAAAATTACTACCCTGTAACATTCCTGGAGCAAGCGATACCTGTAGCTCCCCTCTGGTAACATTCCTGGAGCAAGCAACGAAACATGTAGCTTTCCTCTGGTAACATTCCTGGAACAAGCAACCATACCTGTAGCTCCCCTCTGGTAACATTCCTGGAGCAAGCAATGATACCTGTAGCTCCCCTCTGGTAACATTCCTGGAGCAAGCAATGATACCTGTAGCTCCCCTCTGGTAACATTCCTGGAGGAAGCAACGAAACTTGTAGCTCCCCTCTGGTAACATTCCTGGAACAAGCAACGATACCTGAAGCTCCCCTCTGGTAACATTCCTGGAGCAAGCAATGATACCTGTAGCTCCCCTCTGGTAACATTCCTGGAGCAAGCAATGATACATGTAGCTCCTCTGTAACATTCTGAGCAAGACGATACCGTAGTCCTCTGCATTCCTGGAGCAAGCAAGATACCTGTAGCTCCCTCTGGTAACATTCCTGAGCAAGCAACGAAACCTGTAGCTTCCTCTGGTAACATTCCTGGAGCAAGCAAGATACCTGTAGCTCCCTCTGGTAACATTCCTGGAGCAAGCAACGATAACTTGTAGCTCCCTCTGTAACATTCCTGGAACAAGCAAGATACCTGTAGCTCCCTCTGGTAACATTCCTGGAGCAAGCATGATACCTGTAGCTCCCTCTGGTAACATTTCTGGAGCAAGCAATGATACCCTGTAGCTCCCTCTGGTAACATTCCGGAGCAAGCAACGATACCTGTAGCTCCCCTCTGGTAACATTCCTGGAGCAAGCAATGATACCTGTAGCTCCCCTCTGGTAACATTCCTGGAGCAAGCAATGATACCTGTAGCTCCCCTCTGGTAACATTCCTGGAGCAAGCAATGATATTTGTAGCTTCCCTCTGGTAACATTCCTGGAGCAGGAAACGATGCCTGTATCTCCCCTCTGGTAACATTCCTGGAGCAAGGAATGATACCTGTAGCTTCCCTCTGGTAACATTCCTGGAGCAAGCAATGACACCTGTAGCTTCCCTCTGGTAACATTCCTAGAGCAAGCAATGATACCTGTAGCTCACCTCTGGTAACATTCCTATAGCAAGCAATGATACCTGTAGCTCCCCTCTGGTAACATTCCTGGAGCAAGCAATGATACCTGTAGCTCCCCTCTGGTAACATTCCTGAGAAAGCAAGAACCTGTAGCTCCCTCTGGTAACATTCCTGGAACAAGCAACGATACCTGTAGCTCTCTCTTCTGGACTATACGTATTCTGGAACAAGCAATGATACCTGTAGCTCCCCTCTGGTAACATTCCTGGAGCAAGCAACGATACCTGTAGCTCCCCTCTTTTAACATTCCTGGACAAGCAACGATACCTGTAGCTCCCCTCTGGTAACATTCCTGGAGCAAGCAACGAAACTTGTAGCTTCCCTCTGGTAACATTCCTGGAGCAAGCAACGATACCTGTAGCTCCCCTCTGGTAACATTCCTGGAGCAAGCAACGAAACTTGTAGCTCCCCTCTGGTAACATTCCTGGAACAATCAACGATACCTGTGGCTCCTCTCTGGTAACATTCCTGGAGCAACCAATGATACCTGTAGCTCCCCTCTGGTAACATTCCTGGAGCAAGCAATGATACCTGTAGCTCCTCTCTGGTAATATTCCTGGAGCAAGCAACGATACTTGTATCTTCCTTCTGGTAACATTCCTGTAGCAAGCAACGATACCTGTAGCTCCACTCTTTTAACATTCCTGGAGCAAGCAACGATACTTGTATCTTCCCTTTGGTAACATTCCTGGAGCAAGCAACGATACTTGTATCTTCCCTTTGGTAACATTCCTGGAGCAAGCAATGATACCTGTAGCTCCCCTCTGGTAACATTCCTGGAGCAAGCAATGATACCTGTAGCTCCCCTCTGGTAACATTCCTAGAACAAGCAATGATACCTGTAGCTCCCCTCTGGTAACATTCTGGGCAAGCATGATACCTGTAGCTCCCTCTGGTAACATTCCTGGGGCAAGCAATGATACCTGTAGCTCCCCTCTAGCAACATTCCTTGGGCAAGCAATGATACCTGTAGCTCCCCTCTGGTAACATTCCTGGAGCAAGCAATGATACCTGTAGCTCCCCTCTGGTAACATTCCTGGAGCAAGCAATGATACCTGTAGCTCCCCTCTGGTAACATTCCTGGGGCAAGCAATGATACCTGTAGCTCCCCTCTGGCAACATTCCTGGGGCAAGCAATTATACCTGTAGCTCCCCTCTGGCAACATTCCTGGAGCAAGCAACGATACCTGTAGCTCCCCTCTGGTAACATTCCTAGGGCAAGCAATGATACCTGTAGCTCCCCTCTGGTAACATTCCTGGGGCAAGCAATGATACCTGTAGCTCCCCTCTGGTAACATTCCTGGGGCAAGCGATGATACCTGTAGCTCCCCTCTGGTAACATTCCTGGGGCAAGCAATGATACCTGTAGCTCCCCTCTGGCAACATTCCTGGGGCAAGCAATGATACCTGTAGCTCCCCTCTGGCAACATTACTGGAGCAAGCAATGATACCTGTAGCTCCCCTCTGGTAACATTCCTGAGGCAAGCAATGATACCTGTAGCTCCCCTCTGGCAACATTCCAGGAGCAAGCAATGTTACCTGTAGCTCCCCTCTGGCAACATTCCTGGAGCAAGCAATGATACCTGTAGCTCCCCTCTGGCAACATTCCTGGAGCAAGCAATGATACCTGTAGCTCCCCTCTGGTAACATTCCTGAGGCAAGCAATGATACCTGTAGCTCCCCTCTGGCAACATTCCTGGAGCAAGCAATGTTACCTGTAGCTCCCCTCTGGCAACATTCCTGGGGCAAGCAAGGACATTTTAAATCTAATCTGCGGACATTTTCTTTCCCAGAAGAAAATTATTACATTTTCTTCTTAATATATTATGCCGTTGCCAGAGCAATATGAGGAATGCTCTCGAAACCTTGATGTCTTCCCCAAAAATGTAATTTTCTCATTCATTTTTTACTTGAATAATGCAGTTCTAACCACCACCACCTTCAGCACGACGTCTACTTCCACGACTACTACCTTCTTCCCCGCCCCTTACTGTAGTGTCTTATGGAAATCTATACTTTTCTCCCCCTTGCTGTGACTTGACAATGGTCCTGGACGAAGCGAAACGTCGTCTGAAGGTTTTGGTAAATGAAATAAGACCAGGAAAGATTGAGTAAATGGAGATTGATGAATAATGTACTAAATTTTGGATAAGTGCTACGCAATAAAAAAAACAAACGGAGGAATGTGAATGCAGACTGTAACAGTGAGATAAAGGGAGTAGAAAAAAAAATCATCATTGACGCTACTGAAAAGTTAAATTTCATTAATTATGTCGAACAGAAGTAACGAAATTTATTTTAACATAAAGATGTAAGACAAGGGAAAAAATTGTTCCTTTCATTTTTTTTAATTATTCTCTGATAACAAAATCATTGCTATAGTGAGATATAAATATCCTAGCTTATTTGTGACGAGGGTATATACACTGAGAGATGTGCATCTTTCAGGGTATATACACTGAGAGTTATCTTTAATTCCTAATAATTTTGATCAAAACATCCTTGACTTGTGGTGTACAGGTGACACACAGGCTTAATGACCCTCATGCAGTCGATGGGCTTTTAACAAACCAACCAACTAGGTTATGCAGATGGCTTAGTCATGCAAGGTACTAACAGGGTCCATCTGGCTGCCAGCTGTCAGGCGATCGTACGATTATTAGCACTTCGCATGACAGAGCCGGATTGCCAACCTGAAATATGACCGTAAGTCGAAGTGTTCGTTTGGTCGAGAGAAGGAGGGGGGAGGGGATAATCACGGTGGCTAATAATTCCGGGTTTGGTTGCGGTTGAGTAGGGAGGTAGTAGAAGGGATAGGGAGAGGTAGTTACTGGAAGTTAGTGGTTAGTGAGGGACGGTAGGGGTGGTGGGAATGGTATACTGGGACTGTAGTGTGGGTGGCTGTGGTGATAGTAGGGGGTAGTGCTGATGGTTGGAGGTAGTGATGGTGGTAGGTTGGTAGATGCTGGATGGGTTGAGGTGGGTAAGATGGTGATAGTGATGGTGGTAGTATGCCGGTGGGAGCGGAAGAATGGTTATGATAGCAGTGGTGGTGGACATTGGTGATGTTGTTGTGAGTGGTGGTAGGTTATCGAGGGGGGGGGGTGTAAGATTCAATGAGTACAGCTCGGTGAGTACAGTTATGTGGGTATAACTGAATGAGTACAAATCAGTGTGAGAAAGTTAGTGTGCATAACTCTCATAATGCAACTCAGTAAGACTTGGCGAGTACACGCCAGTGACTGAGTACAACTTGATGAATACATCCCGTTGAGTACAATTCGAATAGTACGACTCGACGAGTACAACTCTCGATGGATACAACTCACTGAAAAATAAAATATAATATCTATATTTCTACAAGTACATGTACAAGGTATACAGGCCTAGCTGACATCAATGACATACTACTGTATAGAAAGCCGCTTGTTATGTAAAGCATTTTGGGCAAATTAGGTCAGTTTTGTCCCAGGATGCGACCCACACCAGTCGACTAACACCCAGGTACCCATTTTACTGATGGGGAACATAAACAACCGGTGTAAGGAAACACGCCCAAAATTTCTACCCTCGCCGGGAATCGAACCCGGACCCCAGGCCAGGGGGCACCTACCAACTTATAAAACAGTTGCTTAAAAAAATATTTCTGCCTTAAAAATACATCTTTTCAAAAACGCTCACTTGAATGGCAATAAAAAAAAATATGATTTTTTTCCTATTTTTACATCAAAAGACAATTAAAAACCGTACATACACACACACACACACACACACACACACACACACACACACACACACACACACAGGAACCATACATAGCTTTAAGACGTGGTATGATAAAGCTCATGGAGCAGGGAGAGAGAGGACCCAGCAGCGATCAGTGAAGAGGTGGGGCCAGGAGCTGAGTATCGACCCCTGCAACCACAATTAGGTGAGTACACACACACACACACACGCACACATACATACACACATACACAGCCCCGGTGGCCTGGTGGCCTGGTGACTGACTGGTATAATTCCTATGAGTGTTCCTCTGTTGAGACCTTTAACAATGACCTTGTGAGCAGTATTCAGAACTACTTAGAGTCGCCTCAAAAACCTCCTGGAACTCTTAACCCAACCAACTTCCATAACAATCATACCTTCACGCACGGAGGGCCCGGGTTCAATTCCCGGCGGGGCGGAAACATTTCGAAGTGTTTCCCAACACACACAGACACACAGACACACACACACACACACACACACACACACACACACACACACACACACACACACACACAAACACACACACACATACATACAACAGGCCTAGTGTCTAATCGACATGTGCCTAGGACAAAATGATAACTAACACATTTTACACACACACACACACACACACACACACATATATATATATATATATATATATATATATATATATATATATATATATATATATATATATATATATAGTATATAAACACTAATCACAATGTCTACAGCTTTCTCACTCTGTCTTTCTCTCTTCTCTCAGGCCCCCCTTCCATTCCCCTTTTTTCAACCATTTTTCTCCCCTTCCGCTCTCTTTTCAGGGCCTCTTTCGTCTCTCCTCCCACCCTTTTACTCCCCTCTCTTCACTTCTTTCCACTTCTCTACTTCTCTCACCATTCATTTCCCTTTCCTTTATACCATTGCCCTCCCTTCCCAACAATCCCCTACCCATCAACTTTTACCCCTCCTCCCACCCTTCCTTCCCTTGCTTGCCAAACACTAATAAAGTGCATCATGAAGTGACACAGTGCCCATACATCCTTCGTAACGTAGCTTTCCTCTTGCCTTACACATATAATTTGAGGCATATATAAGTCCCGGTGTTACACACTGTGCTGAAAATTCATCTTCATTTGCAGTCATGATGTGCTGGAGTCAGAGGGGAGAACATCCATCTGTGTAATGTTTATGGTGCTCACACACGCACCCCGGCCCAACTCTCCTTCCCAGAGGGGGTGCGTAAGGGTCGAGGGGGTATTGCGCTTCGGTTCCTGGGACTCTTGCGGGGATGAAGTCAAGCTCTTGGGGCCCATTTCGTTGACTGTTGTAATCTCTCTCAGTAATATTTACATTTAATTTGTAATGGTCCCAGCGTCTGATCTCTCCCCCTCTCTGTCTGTCTGTCTGTCTGTCTGTCTTCTCTCTCTCTCTCTCTCTCTCTCTCTCTCTCTCTCTCTCTCTCTTTATATAAAATATAGTTATAATATTTGTCAGGAGAGAGAACAAGTGTCTCCTGACACCTTTTTAATCATATAGGCGATCCACAGAATTTATTATTGCGCGCACACACACACACATACATTATATATAAATATGTGTGTGTGTGTGTGTGTGTCGCGCCGAATAAGGCAAGCCAAAATTTGTGTATGCAATAATTTCGCAAAAGTCATTCTGAACTTATCGAAAAAATATATTTCATTGTGTTTGTTTATTATCAAATTATTGTAAATTTATCTAAAATATATTTAGTTGGATTATAGAAGCGATTCTCCCTGAACATCTTAGGGATAAGATTGGAGTCCATGACCAGAAGTTCGTTGACGGAGCCAGGATCTGGGATAATCTAACGGACTCTGAAACCAGATCTGCTCCCCCCAACAACTACAAACAGTCGCACTGGGATGGCCCAATAGTGGAGAATATAGCCTCAACAATGCTTCAGAGTGTGTCAGGGAAGGATAGAGCCCGCCTCCTGGCAGAGAGAGGTCCTCATGCAGGGGACTTTCTGTTGGCTGTTCCCAACTACAGCCTTGGCACATGCCTCGACCCACAGACCATCAGCATTGGTGTTGCCCTTCGACTTGCCGCCCATATTCTCGCCGAACACAGGTGTATTTGTGACAGTGAAGCAGCAGACCGATTCGGGTACCATAGTCTTGTGTATCGTAAATCCGAGGTAAAGATTGCAAGACATGAAGAGGTAAATAACATTATCAAGAGGAGCCTCACAACAGCCGGATGCCCAGCAGTAAGGGAGCCATTCCAACTATGCAGATCTGATGGCAGCCTAAAGCATCCAGATGGTATCACCCTTTAAGCCTGGACAGACGGCAAGCAGGTGGTGTGGGACTACACATGTGCATCTACCTTGGCTGATACCTATCTCCAATACACCAGAGAGAAAGGAGGGGCAGCTGCCAGCTTCAGAGAGTCCCAAAAGTCGAGAAAATACGGAGAACTTGCCCATCATTATATGTTTGTTCCCATAGGCTCACAGACCCTTGGCTCATGGGAAAAGAGTGCATCTAAGTTACTCAAGGAGCTAGGCAAAAGACTCAACAGCTTTAACTAGGGATCCCAGGGCAGCTAGTTTTCTGTTCCAGCGACTCGGCGCTGCTGTTCAGAGAGGTAATGCCTGCTGTATTTCGTGCCCGCGCCCCAGCTCTGAGGAGCTGGATGAGATTTTCTCATTATAATCAGTGACAAACACGTAACAATATATAGTAGACATGCATCTCTCACATCTCATGTACTGTATATGCCATCTTTATATCAACAATGTATCGTTGTATATGTTTGTATATGTTGTATATGTTTCGTACCATATTATGTAATAAAATATACCTATTGGTAAAATTAATGAAAAGATGGAGCGGTAGGGGAAGTGGAATATTCCGAGGCTATGGGTCCCACAATTTGCACCAGAGGTGGACCATCTATATATATATATATATATATATATATATATATATATATATATATATATATATATATATATATATATATATATATATATATATATTCTTTCTTCTTTCAACACGTCGGCCGTTTCCCACCGAGGCGGGGTGGCCCAAAGGAAAAACGAAAGTTTCTCCTTTTACATTTAGTAATATATACAGGAGAAGGGGTTACTAGGCCCTTGCTCCCGGCATTTTAGTCGCCTCTTACGACACGCGTGGCTTACGGAGGAAGAATTCTGTTCCACTTCCCCATATGTGTGTGTGTGTACTCACCTAATTGTACTAACCTAATTGTGGTTGCAGAGGTCGATACTAAGCTCCTGGCCCCGCCTCTTCACTGATCGCTACTGGGTTCCTTCGTCTTAAAGCTATGTATGGTTCCTGCCTCCACTACATCACTTGCTAGACTATTCCAATTCCTCACTACTATGTGTGTGTGTGTGTGTGTGTGTGTGTGTGTGTGTGTGTGTGTGTGTGTGTGTGTGTGTGTGTGTGTGTGTGTGTGTGTGTGTAAAATATTGTGCTTGCAGGCGATTTCGTGATTTCTCACATTATCAAGGAACATCTCACAATCAACATCCGACATCTCACCCGTCTCTTTGATGATGATGCTGGTGAGATTTTCAAGGGCTTCTCAAACATAGCTTAAGCTCTCCCCAGATTCTATTAATTATAAATGAATCTAATTTGTATAATCTAGAAGCAATACTCATATTAAAATCAAAACTATTGTTTTATGAAGCTTGAATCAGTTTTATTTATCTAAACCATAAACCTGATTGATACATCTTTCTCAGATTTTTTGAAAACCAATTGGATGGTTGAAATCTATTGCATGTATAAACAGATCATTAGACTTTTGTCCAGTTCTAATGCTATATTTATGTTGTTGTAATCTTAGTTCAAGACTTTTCTTAGTTTGACCGTAATAAACTTTATTGCAATTGCTTACCCTCTATTTTGTGTGAGTTTAGTTTTCTTGGTTTGTCTTGGAGACTAATAAACCAAATTCATGCAGGATATCTAACATTATCTCCTTACAGGCTTGTTTTTTTTTGTATTTTTTTATCTCATGCTAATGTGTCATTGCATTTCCTAATATATAATACTGTTGACCATTATTATGTTATCCTCCAGAATATGATTCCTGACGATGGTGATTCATTTGTCACCGAAACACTGATTTATTCTACAGTAAATATTCTACGAAGATGTAGTCTGTTTCACCTGCATAATTATAATTCTCCATATCAGGACATAATCAAGGCTTACATGAACACCAGTAGCAATATGAGGAATGTTGCACTGCATTGTTTTCTTTCTTAGCTGAACTCAACAGACACACACACACACACACACACACACACACACACACACACACACACACACACACACACACACACACACCATTACTACTACTACTACTACCTCTACCACTACTACCGTCCCTGTCTGCTGGCCTATATATACTCCCTCCTCCTCTCCTTTCTGTTAGTGTGACTATGTAAATGGTCCAAGTCAGACCGAGACGTCGTCGTAAGCTCCCCTTTCCTATGTCTGGGTTATTTGTGTATTGTTACAGTAACGGTATTGTGTCTTTGTGTTATTTAGCTGAACTCAGCTAACTTACAAACAAAATGATTACATCGTACTGAGAAATTCTGTTTTGCTTTAGAAATACAAACAGCAGCAAAAACTTAGCAAGGCTATATAAACGGATAAGTGTATATAACCTTGTTATATACACTTATGTAACCTTATTATGAACAGGATATATGTAATATGCATGAAAAGAATACATGTAATGTGTATGAACAGAATACGTGTAAACTGCATGAACAGGATACATGTTCCGTGTAATGTGCATGAAGAGGGTACATGTACCATGTAATCTGCATGAGCAGGGTACATTTAACCTCCGTAACTTTTTGTGCACACATTAGTGAACCTAATTACCCAAGCAACCAAGAAATGAAAAGATCATCATGGTTACCCTGGAAAATGATTACATCAGTTATCATAACATCAGTTATTATTACATCGACATGAGCTCAGAATAAGGAGAGAAGAAAATATTCAGAAGAAAGAGTATATATCAACAAAAACTGCTGGCGAAATAAAAAGCATAAAACAGCTGACTGACCCACAACAAGCAAAAACACAGCTGATCACATGAGAGCGAACAGGCTGAGATGTTTCAGTGGAAGCCATTACATTTACACTGAGATACGACTGATCGTAAATAAAGAAACCTTTAATTCCACATTCTCTCTTTTTTTCTTTGAACACGACATTTAACCCCCAGGGAAAGAAAGTCCCCAGAGGAGTACCTCCCCCCCCACTGCATTATAATTTTATTCCCCCAATCTTCCCCTAGTTTTGACTTTCAGTACATCTACTCCATCATATTGAATTTCATTAATCAGCCGGATAATACTATACATTTACCGACAGTTCAGCTCCATAATAGGCAAACTGCGGTGAACCACAGGAAAACGATCTCTGTTTAATAACGATCTGACTTCATATTTTCCAGTGCTGCCCATCAAAACTGAAAATATTAGCACTTACTGGGTGATATAATTCGTAATATTGTACTGGGAGATAAGTAGGGCACTATAAATTATTGTGTTCCACATTCACTTATACTGCTGCACTCTCTCTCTCTCTCTCTCTCTCTCTCTCTCTCTCTCTCTCTCTCTCTCTCTCTCTCTCTCTCTCTCTCTCTCTCTCTCTCTCTCTCTCTCTCTCTCTCTCTCTCTCTCTCTCTCTCTCTCTCTCTCTCTCTCTCTCTCTCTCTCTCTCTCTCTCTCTCTCTCTTTCTCTTCTCTTCCTTCTCCTTCTCCTTCTTACTTATTGCTTGTAGGTAGACACTTATATGATGTTTAGATATATAGGTTGATAGATTTAGAAAATAGATATGTCGAGATATTTAAATAGATTTGGGTTAATAATAGTGAGAATTATTATTATTATTATTAGTAGTAGTAGTAGTATCAAAATTTTTATTATGAGTGTCATTATATTATTATTATTATTATTATTATTATTATTATTATTATTATTATTATTAAACAATAATAAAAAAATACCAATTAAACAGACTTACACGCAAAAAATCAAATATCTACATGTATTTACATTGGCCCTAGAAAAGTGACTACCACAATTACCCTAATCCCTAATTGTCAGGTCTCTTTCTTGGTGCATTACTTGCTAACATCTGCTTAACTCACGGGTATTAATCCCGAGATTTTGTGTGGGGAAGCGTCTCGGATGGGGAGGGTGAGACATTTTGATGTTGAACGAAACATGTGCAACATCTGGGTATCTATACTTGTAGACGTTTCGCCATTCAATACAATGCATGGACACAGCAGAAATATATACAGCAAATAGTGGAAGATGATAGTCAGTCCCTCAGGCAAGGAGCGGGTGATGAGCACCGTTGTCTTGAATAATCCCAGATGTTGCATATGTGTCTAATTCATCATCTTGACGCTACTGAATACCACTGAAATATATACAAATATTGTATTAAAACTGTTCATGTTGCATGAGTCTGAAGGTTACAGGAAATAAAAAGAATGAGAAAGTATGAATGAAAATAGAGCAAATACAGAAGAGTAAAAATGAATGAAAGATGAGAGAAAATTTAAGATGGTATATTGGTTGTAAATAAATGGAATTACTTGCTCTTATTTTTCTATAGGCAACATTCAGTAATTCACAAAGTGCGGAAAGACTACGCTATCCGGGATACAAGACATTTAATTTCAGTGATACAACTATGAATTTAGCACATAATAACACAAGATTTAATAGAGTACAAGACACCGTGTGTATTACATAATGTCTGGGTCGACTGGCAGGTAATGAATATAGCGACACCAGTATAACCAACTAAACATACTGTATTTACAACAAAAATACACACGTATCACGATACCTTCTCATTCTCTGAACCATTACAGAGGTTCTTATATCATTACTCCTGACGCAGACGACGTCACAGGTACGAAGAAAATAAGATGGTAATTTCAATTCTGAACATACGCTGTCATTCCGGAGGTGAACGACAGGGCCTTCGTCAGCATTTATTATCATATTTACTTAGGTACTCTACAAAGCAAAATAACAATTAGATATCAATTAGGTATTTTCACATTTTTGACCAGAACAATTACTAAGCTACATATTTATCCAGGGAGAGAAAGTTCTTATTTCATTCTCTTCTTGATAACTTATAAGCATACTCCATTAAGGTTACACTGAATAAGGAGGGAAATTGTAGAGAAGAATAAAATAACTTTTAACCCTCTCACTGTCCAGACCCATGAAATTAATATTACTCGGTGTCCCATTAAAAAAAAATTGAAATGGCAGAAAATCTTTTTCTGAAGGTAATAGCAGCAAAAGTACGAAATGTAATGGAAAATTCACAAACAAGAAGAGAGCGGGATCTTGTGGAAGCCACACTACACAGAGGCTCTCCTGAAGAAAGGAGCTGTAACTGAAGTATAGACGATACTGGGCCTAAGAAGGCCTCACTGAAGTTAAGAAGTGTCATAGCAATTATGTAAATATATTTCTTCCTGGTTTAAGACTCGGACACTCAAAACTTCTTTGAGGAAGATTAATTAATAAATATTTCATTCTCTCCCTCCCTAAGTTAGGGTAAGTTAGCTTGACAGTATCCTAGTGTTAAAATCCGAGTAATTGTATGGTTTTTTTCAGTTAAGTTCTAGTACTCAGCAACCATTTTGTATTCTCTTTTAATTTGGTTTTATAGTTATCCCGTAGAAATGCTTGGCTATTTTTCTAGGTAAGTTACCATGAGGAAACCTTTTTCTACCTTGAGTAAATAGGTGGTTAAGTGATTGTTCTGGTCAAGAATTTACAGATACTTAATTGATACTTGCTAATTAACTATGCCGATGGTAATGAGGCCCTCTCGTTCACCCCTGGTATGACAAGATGATTGTTTGGCATGTAATCTTCCACAAATTTATCATACCAGACGCCGTGCGTATCAGGACAAGAAATAAGATTAAGAATCTGCATCGTTGGGACCTAAAGAAAAGAGTAGAGGTATGAATAACAGGAATGGTGATTTGTATAGGAGAACGTTAGATTACCCACGCCATTACTGTGCCCGATGTCTAAGACACAGCAATGGCGTGGGTAACCTAAACGCGACCCTGCCCAAGGCTAGGCCTTGTGGTTGATTATTTGATCGATCAGGCTGTTATTGTTAAGGGAAAGATAGATTAATTTTATGGAGGAGTGGAAGGGAGGATGAAGAAAAGGAACAAAGGAGTGATTCATATATACAGACGGTTATGGAATGAAAAATATATTAAGGGTGATGAGATAAAATCAGGGAGAAGAAAGGGGTAAGGAAAAAAAGGAAAAAAATATGGAGAATATGAAAAAAGAAATGCGACTGACAAGATGTTCAAAGGAAAGAATGAAACGGGAACTGGATCGAATTTTAATAAGTTTTATCGGTTATGAACGAAATGTCTGAAACAAAAGGTTGTCCCTGCGCTGTCTATGTGTCTACACGCTCGTCTACGTGTCGCACTAGTCTACAAAAACAGCTGAGTTACATTTTTCGAAACCAAGCTCTAAGATTGCCAAGCTGAGTTAAATATGATTTCTTAGTAGTTTACAAAACAGTATATAAATCTTGATTTGTGTGAACCTCGCGTGAACGTGTTAAGTAATCAAACCTATGGATGGTAACACTGTCACCGAGGTACTATAATTATCTCATAAAGCTGGCACCAGTGCCCTCTCCTGATCTTACCATTAGTTTGCCAGTGCCATTAGGGCCTCCGACTATTATCTCTGGCGGTGTTGTCATGACCACTGCCTCAAATCACCAGCCATGGCATTACATCTCATAAACCACGACCACCAGTGCCATTTACCCGGCGATAAATAAGGGAGTCGGCCATTAGTGTTCTGGGTGAGGGAATTACCTCCAGCTGATGGGGTCTTCAAATATACACGAGTGGGTTACATCTGCAATGTGTCCGCCGCTGTCTCACATTCTCACTCTACACTATTTTTCATTTGCTACAATGCATCAATTTCTGAGCGTTTTCTTATTGGGTTAAAATTTAGTTATATTTATTGTATGTTACGTTAGATAATAAACCCGAGGAAGCCGTAGAGACAGTGAAATTTTGTCTAAAAAATCTTACTTTGCACCTGTTTGTCTTCAGTAGTTTATATTAGGTTAAATATTCTATTTACACATATATTACCAACTTTAGAAATTTAGGAAAACTTTGGAAACCTGTTAGCAAGGTGACGTCCAGAAAATGAGACAGTTAAATATATACAACGTTATTCACGTAGGATGTGAGGACATAACTTTTCCTCTAAAATGAACGGGCGTTTTTTGTACGCCTTAAGTTAACGCCTTTCTGCTTGATATTCATAACATGAAAACAGTGAGAGACAAGGTCGATGGTTTCAGATACGAAGTAACTGTCTTCATCACGTACACCGTAGATCGTAGCGTTACTGTGCTAGTGATGTTTACGTCTGGAGTTTGATAATCCAATGTACTGAGGGTACATGGGAAAGACAGGTAGCAGAGGACAGTGCAGTATTATCTAGGTGTATGAATCATGGAGAAAAAAGCAGAGGTGTTGTGTGTTACGATGGTATTGGTTATAGTGGGATCAAAAAGAGCGAGCATGAACACTATCTGGGTACTGATGGAGTAGTGGGAGTATGGAAGTGGGGTGGAGGAAAGCGCTTCTGCAACTGTCACAAATGGAGGAGTTTTCTTTTTTTTTTTTTTTTTTTTTGAAAGTAAGAATGTTAGAAAAAATAACTGGACAGTAAGCATGTAGGGAGTTTTAGACCTAAGTATTTGTTAAGCTAGTTTAAGTTAGATTTGGTTGTGTTAACGAAAATTAAGCCTTTTTTTTTTAAGTAGAGTTAAGCGACAATAACTAAATAACATAAAACATACACTGTCATATCGGCGCCCCTTAAATCGTTGATACATAAACACACGCTGATCAGGGTGATATACTTCCACACAAACACTGATCAAGTTGTTATAGTTCCACACACACACACACACACACACACACACACACACGCCCCGATGGCATGGTGGGTAGCGCTCCTGCTTCACGCACGGAGGGCCCGGGTTCAATTCCCGGCGGGGCCGAAACATTTCGAAGTGTTTCGTTACACACACACACACACATACATACAACAGGCCTAGTGTCTAATCGACATGTGCCTAGGACAAAATGGTAACTAACACACACACACACTTATCAAGTTAATATACTTCCATACACACTGATCAAGTTGATATTCCCAGGCATGTTGATCAAATTTGGAGAATGGGTTAGAAGAGTGGCTGAACAGGGACACTTAAATCGATTATTGTTCCTTCTACAAGATAGTTTGCAATTCACTCCAATTACCAAAGGTGTGTATTCGTGTGTGTGGAAGTGAGAACTGCAATCAATGGACCCTAATTGTAGGTGAAGGGAGCATTTGAGAACCATAGATTTCATCCTCATATACACTGAGGCTCTATATTATTTGTAATATACCAAAAATATTACCATTACCACCCCTGGTATAATATTTTTGACCTCTGTCCTGACGCTCACAGTAGAGAAATCTTATTACTAATGAATCTATGATGACTGTTATTTAAAGATACAAGCGTCATTTTTTTGGCTTTAGGATTCATAATAACACATATCTGAATCAACGTCAACACCAGAGTGATAATGAAGTATCATTAGCAGCTAATGACACCAGTAAACCACGGGGTGATCAGTGCTAAGTAACTTACACCCCAGTCTGCTTCTGCTACAACAGTTGACACTGACGGTGTTTCTACAACACCGTGTGGTCCTGTATTATTATTATTATTAGTAGTAGTAGTACTAGTAGTAGACGTTGTAGTAGTAGTAGTAGTACTAGTAGTAGAAGTTGTAGTAGAAGTTGTAGTAGTAGTAGTAGTAGTAATAGTAGTAGCAGTTGTAATAGTATTATCATACATTTATGCCAATCATGTTTATTTTCTTCAAATGGTCTGAACATCACAGTAACCTGGGTTACTGTTTGTTGTCTTGAATAGTAACTGCAAACCTCAAATTATATATTTACTTAAATAAAGAGTAAAAAAAAATAGTTCTCTGCTTCAGACAAAAACGTGAATTTCATGTCCCAATAATTCAGAACTCTAACTCTAACATTCGTCAACTTAGACAGGATTACAGCCTCCAAATTCAAGAGTATATATATATATATATATATATATATATATATATATATATATATATATATATATATATATATATATATATAAGATGGGTGGTAGGGAAGTGGAATATTCAAATGGCTTCAGAAAGAAATCTAAATATCCTTCCTTGAACCCTTTTTATCCACTTCTTCGAGGCTATGGGTCCCACAATGTACACCAGAGGTGGACCCCATCCTATATATATATATATATATATATATATATATATATATATATATATATATACTGTATAAGAAAACGTTTCGCCCACCAGGAGCTTTATATACTAAACAGTGTTCGTGAGGAGAACAAGCCTGTACAGAAGAACGATATGTTTGTTCTATTTCGTTATTTTCGATAAAATATAAGTACGTATAAGTTAATTTACATTAACGTACTCTAACCTAACCTTATTTAATCAAACCTAACTTAACCTAAACTAGCAACAAATACAATATTTTTGTAGAGACATATTAGCAGAAATCAACGAATCTCAACGCGTGCAAAAGCCCCAGTTCTATTTAGAGGACAGACTGTATCACAAACCTAAATAATTTAAAAACCAGTTGTGTGAGACGTAGATCATGATGTACATGTTACAGGCTTTGAATTATTCTCATTAAAGGCAAATCTCGTCTGCTCGAAACCAAATTAAAGCACGATCCCTGCAATATCAAAATAAGTATATCATAAATTTGCAAAGCAACGCCAAGAAGTACACGGACAAAATCGAAAATATTGTTTGAACAAGAGCAGTGAGGTTATAAATCCCACCCAAAGTCAGAAGTTACCACAGTAATTTCTTGGGTTACAACAATTTTCCGGCAATGTTTTCTTCTTGAATAAAAGGAACTTCTTTAAAGGAGAGAGCGAGTTACTAGTTATGTCTGGGCAACACCAGAGAGAATGCATGCATCTGACAAAACCATCTTCATTATGATTAAATAAGAGACATTTTTTTCAATTCAAACTTCCTTCTTATTTTTCGAGTTAAGTTAGTATACAAACCCTCGTATTCCTCGCTATAAATAGGACGGTAAATAGCAGCGAAATTACGCTCTGTGCATCGTGTTTATAATTTTCGAAATTGGTTTTCATAATGATGTCTTATTTTCATATTTTGTTATAGTATTTTTGAGGGTTTAGAAAGTAAAATTGCATGTACCTCACTGACTGGCAATTGAAAAAAATTGCAAACTTAGGGGACCCTAAAGTGGTTGTGGGCTTATATGAACTATATTTGTGGAGCCTGAGGTGATGCCCCAGTTGTCAGGCACAACTGTTATTTGTTCCTAACATGGGGAGATGTTCTACTCACACACACACACACACGCGCGCGCGCGCGCGCCTCAGTTCAAGACTCTGTACACCATGTACGTTAGGCTCATGTTGGAGTATGCAGCACCAGTTTGGAATCCACAACTGGTCAACCACGTCAAGAAATTAGAGAAAGTGCAAAGGTTTGCAACAAGACTAGTCCTAGAGCCAAGGGGATTGTCCTCCTGGAGGACAGGAAGGTTTTGGAAGACATGATAACGACATATAAAATACTGCGAGGAATTGACAAGGTGAGCAAAGACAGGATGTTCCGGAGATGAGACACAGAAACAAGGGGTCACAATTGGAAGCTGAAGACTTCGATGAGTCAAAGGAATGTTGCTTCAGTCACAGAGTTGTCAGAAAGTGGAATAGCCTAGAAAGTGACGTAGTGGAGGCAGGAATCTTACATACTTTTAAGACGAGGTTTGATAAAGCTCATGGAGCAGGGAGAGAGAGAGAGGACCTAGTAGCAATCAGTGAAGAGGCGGGGCCAGGAGCTATGACTCGACTCATGCAACAACAAATAGGTGAGTACACACCACTGCTGCTACTACTACTACATGTACAGAAAATTTCAGACTGCCGTGAACTCACGACCCACATGGCACGATTGTGTATCACACATTCAACCGAAAGGATGTTTGAGTAAGAGCAAAAGACCTACAAGGATGCTGTAGGGCAGGACACCTGCAAGGATGCTGTAGAGCAGGACACCTGCAAGGATGCTGTAGGGCAGGACACCTGCAAGGATGCTGTAGGGCAGGACACCTGCAAGGATGCTGTAGGGCAGGACACCTGCAAGGATGCTAGACAGAGCGGAAGACCAGCAAGGATGTTGCAGAGAGAGCAGATGAGCCGCAGGGATGTGTGAGAGAGAGAGAGAGAGAGAGAGAGAGAGAGAGAGAGAGAGAGAGAGAGAGAGAGAGAGAGAGAGAGAGAGAGATCAGATGAGCTACAGGGATGTTAGAAAATATTTCTAAGGTGCAAAATGGGCGAACTGGATGAACAGGAAGCTAAGGCAAACGTGATAACCTGCTTTCAAAATTACGTATTTCTCATGTTGAGATCAAGCAAACGAACAGCACCATGGAATATGAGGAGGCAATATGTGCTCATTTTACGAAGGCAATTTTTGGACGTAGTACACACACACACACACACACCGGGGCCAGGAGCTTTGACTCGACCCCTGCAACCACAACTAGGTGAGTACACACACACACACACACACACAGACATGATAACGACATACAAAATACTGCGGGGAATCGACAAGGTAGACAGGGACAGGATGTTAAAGAGAGGGAACACAGAAACAAGGGGACACAACTGGAAGCTGAAGACTCAGATGAGTCAAAGGGATGTTAGGAAGCATTTCTTCAGCCACAGAGTAGTCAGGAAGTGGAATAGTCTAGAGAAAGATATAGTGGAGGCAGGAACCATACATAGTTTTAAGACGAGGTATGATAAAGCTCATGGAGCAGGGAGAGCAGAGACCCAGTAGCGGACAGCGAAGAGGCGGGGCCAGGAGCTGAGTCTCGACCCCTGCAACCACAATTAGGTGAGTACACACCAAAAAAAAAAAAAACTCTTTGGAAAGGAACCCCATGACTACTTTTTTTGTAAACTGTTCCAGCCACGGTATTCTGACGTTTCTATTATTTTTTACTGTAAGGTTTGTTAGGTGATGATAGATTTTAAAGACACTTTTAGATAGGGAAACGTTTATTGTACAAAGTTTCACTCACACTGAAGATGGCTCACAATGGTTGAAACCTAGTAAAAAAAAAAATTTCCCAGGTAAATACGTCTTTGAAATTACCATTCTACGGCTGACGCATGACTATCTAGGTTAGGTTAATTTAGGAAGGGTTTAGTTAGATTAATTAGGTTAGGCTAGATTAGGTTGATTTTGGCTTGGTTATGTTAGGTAAGTCTAGGCTATGATAGATTACGTTAGGTTGGGTTAGATTAGGTTATTTAGGTTAGGCTAAATAAACCTATGGAAATACATATTTAATAACAAATAAATTAAAAAAAAAAAGGTTGAATACGCCTGGCAACGAGGTTGGCAAAACAGGTAACCAACGTTAAGATCTGAACGTTAATCACTGGTCGTGCAAGAATAGGCTCTCAGGGGCAGCACCCAGGAACTATAATTCAACCCCTGAAGTCAAATATGAGTCACCGCAGCATTCTCTTCCTGCGGCTGGCAGGTTGATGTTCGTGCTGCCGGTGTAGATAAAAAGCGTCGTACCGGAGTCCCTCAAGGCATTGGTACGACAGTCACACAGAATAGGGTAGCAGCACGCTGCTTATGTATCCAACTTTGTGAGAATAAAGCTAAGCGACTCTTATATCATGCTCAATAAACTTACAGCCACCCTCGATATAAATGTATCTATGCATTAACATCCACATTACGAGTCTAAACACAATAAATAACAGACTGTTACGCTATAATTGGAACACGTACATTTCGAAAGCGAATTGAATCGGTTTCTTAATTTCTGGTTGTCTGCGTAGTTTATGATAGATAATTATACACATTTCCAAATAGGTTTCGTTTTATATTTGTCCAATTACAGCAGATTAAAGTGCTTGGCCGCAATAAAATAAGAGAGCCGTATATTTCATGATTAATTTATGTGAATGAAAGGTCACTGCTTTCACGACCCTATATCACGCACCTTCATATATATATATATATATATATATATTACACACTATATAATATATATATTCGAAACAACACACAAATAATAATGCGACCAGCCGGAGATCGAACCAGGGATATGTAGCCAGGCTCCTGGGAACCTGGCTAACTTCCCGACGCCTTAGTCCACTGCGCCATGTTACGAACGTTAGGTACCCGGTAAGTACATGGACATGCCACTTCCTAACGCGAACACATTCGTGGCCGTGAATTGCAGCATTATTATTTGCTTAAAAGCGTTTCGTTCTGTGGATGCATTATTATGTATAGTGCTCGTGAGACTGGTATCCGAACTGGAGGAAAATTAAATCAGTTCCTCTAGAAATTCCCGGCAACGAATGTGCTCGTGTTAGGAAATGCCATGTCCAGTGTATTTGCTGGGCACCTAGCGTTTGTAGGATTGTGGCACAGTGGACTAAGGCTTCGGGAGAGATTATCTAGGCTCCCAGGAGTCTGGATGAATGTCTCGAGTTCGATTCGCAGCTGATCGCAATATTATTTGCTTAAAACCATATATATATATATATATATATATATATATATATATATATATATATATATATATATATATATATATATATATATATATATATATATATATATATATATTATACTCTATCATGCATTCAAAGGCTTGAAAACCGTCAAGTAAATATATTTTTTACCCACACTGCTGTATGACGGAAATAGCTGTATTTCCGTCACTTTATTGCCCATCAATTCAAGAAATTATGGCGAAAGTTGATCAATGAGAGAAAACTTTTACTACGTTTCAGAAGTCGTCGGTTATTTTTATATACATATAGTTTATTTATTTTCATTTTTAATAATCATAATAACAATAATTTTTATTGTAGATGAATGGTTCAGAGAACCGACAAGTTGATAAATTAGACACATATGCAACACTTGGGTATCTTTATTGAGAAAACGTTTCGCCACACAGTGGCTTCATCAGTCCATACAAAGAAGAATCGTGAAGAACAGGAGGAGTTTGAGGTAATCAGTCCCTCAACCTTGAGTCGATGTTGTCAGTCCATCAATCTTGAAAAGAATACAGCATATGTGCGAAGAAGTAGCTTATATACCGTAGGCAGGAGAGGTGCAGCAGTCGTAGGTGGTGTCACATTTGACCAATGTGGAAGTAGGTCGTACCCAAGGGTTAGGCAAGTGAAGAATTCCCTGTATTAAGATCCCAAGCTGTTGCTGTGCCAGACAGTATGTAGATGAATGGTTCAGAGAACCGACAAGTTGAAAAATTAGACACACTTGGGTATCTTTATTGAGGAAACGTTTCCTAAAGCTACGTATGGGTTCTACCTCTGTTATCCCCCCGTCTCTACGCAGGTAGAGAGATTCGCGTTCACGGTACTTCAACCACTGAGCAATGGCACCCTATAACTACGAGAGTGCAGCTAGTTGTATCTCCATAGCTGAGAGCACCTGCTGCTTTGAGACAGGAGTCCTGGCTTTTCATTGTGTTCTGTGTTCTGTGTTGACCAACACCAGGTACTAATATGCCTAACCATCAACGAACATGGGATAAAATGTTTGAAAACAATTCTTAACGTATAAGGTTAACCAAAATGTTACATTTTTAATAATATAAGCAATTTTCTTCAAGTGTTAAAACTGGAAAGTTAAGCTAAACATAAAATAAACGTAACAGGAGATCATTTTAAGGCAGCCGGAGTAAAACGATGGCCTACTACATACACATCAACTGCTGAGGTTACCTAATGAGAAATCCAAATAGGGTAGTTTTCAAATTGAACAAATCTACTGTATATATGTTGCCACAAAGGTTTAAACAGTCTAGTATACGTGCATTCTAAAATTCTTAGATCTAATCCAAGCTATGCATAAGTCATAGTATTAAAATCACCTCTGAATAGGCTAGCAAAGGTCTTGTTTGATAAATCTCTGTACTCACAAATTCTAGTCTGAAAATTTCGGAAAGTTATTCGGATATATCAAATACATTACAGTTAGAGCAAGTTTTCTGAAAAATGTTTGAGCACACAGGAAATGCAACAGAATCCTGATATTGACAAAAATTAGTATAAAACTTTTTTTTTTTTTATATCTAAATTACAATATTTTTACCATTGTTTCCCAATACTATCAGTCAATCAAATTCCACCTAATCCACCTCCTCTTGCAGCTGCTCTCTTTCTCTGGTGAGATGTTTGTAAACATGTATATATAAAGTCCTTTCAATGGACTTAATAAAGCTTGTTTTGAGAGAAACGTTGGCCTTGTGTTGTATGTCCTTGCACATATCTAATAATAGATAATAGGCAAGGAGTGAGTGAATGAAATAGGCAGAGAGAAAGAGAAATCGAGTAAGATTTTAAGAAAGATAAGAAAGATCTATATTGTTTATGAACTTCATTCAGTAGGATAACAGCAATATCTAAACGATATTCTTTCCCCACAGGCTTGGTACCCACAGCCTGAAAGACGCCGGCTAACACCAGCCGGTGAGAGAGAGCCACTTAAATTATCATTAATATTCACTGACTGATTTATTTTCACGGGATTACAATAAATTTTTTATGACCTCCATCAACGAGCACGAGAGACGCGGCACCCGAGGAAGGAGGAGTAGAACGATGAAGGTGGAAAGTACGAGGGCTTGGGGAGAGGAAAAAACGGTGTTGGGATAGGGAAGAAGAGGATGGAAAGAGAAAGTGGATGAAGAGGGGTTAGAGGGGAAGGGGGATGGGAAGAGGAAGGGGAGAGGGAGGAGAGATTGGGGCAAAGTAGCGGGAGAGGTCGAGGAACACACTGATTGCTTCACCTTGGAAACTTCGTCCTGAAAGGTTTAGCTGGAATACAATGTCGGAAAAAATTTATATCTTTAGTTTTAATACATTTTTTCTGGTAAACAATGTCCTGACTGACTGACTGGACTGGACACCCTTCCATGACAGATACAATGCTTAAGCTAGAATTCTTTCTTGCGTGAGTCATTCCTTTAGGTGGATACTTAGTCCGTGTGGCAGGATTGCGTTACCTGGTATATCCTGTCCTTATTGCTTAATTTATATAGTTGAGGTAATCCATTTTGAGTATGGTGAGAGTGAATTATAGGGAGACTAGTTTAAAAAGGAACAATATACCATAACAAACGTTTGGGACATTTAGTACTACACAGTAGTTGAGCATAAAGATATAGAAATTGTCTTTAAATATAACATATTAGATAATTGTTAAGGAGTTGGTAAAGACAAATCTAATTATATACTTATTTATGAGAGGAGGCACCTGATGCTCTAACCCATATTTATTACCAGGTTACAGCTACATCAACCTGGAGAAAATTATGGCAAGTTACATTAGCTTCTGGGAGAACATAAATGATGGGGTGTGTACAGCATGATGTTAATGCTGCGGTTGTGGTAATAATGAATGGAAAAGTGCTGAAGGCCGGGGAGGAGGTAGATATCTTTAGAGTGAAATTTGATTTCGAAAAATTCTATGAAGAAACACTTGGTAAATTTTTCAAGATAACCAAGAGGTAATCAACGCTAATTCGTATCTTATACCTGTATAATTCTGTACGAGGCACAAGTGTGCTCTAGGTTTGAGAATGCTCCACTGTCTTGGATTGTCTGCCCTCCATCTCATCTGCAACTTCTGGACAAAATAGAGAACCGTGCAAGGAGAGCTATCTCTCATCTGGACCCAGTTTTGTTAGATATGTCATCTCAGCAGAGCCTTCAACATCGTAGAGATGGGGTGCCTTTGCTGTTGTGTTCAAAGCCAATGTTATTCAGGTACCACACATGGTTCCACTTTGCGGTCAGCGAGAAGACAGTTTTCATTTCACCTGGGCAGAAAACAGAACCCACACTCTTAGTGTACCCTCCTCAACATCATTTCCTTCCTAGGATAACTCGAATTTGGAACATATTCGTACAACATGCAAACTTTTATGAAGTAAAGTCAATTGACCAAATGAAATCTTTGGCTAATAGCTGGTTACTACTTCATCCTGTTCCCTATTTGCATGTTTAATAAAAAATTATTAAATATCTGTTGTAAGTAATAAATCACTTCTGGTTAAGAGGATGAATGAAATTCCCTCATTCTGTTATGCCTTTATTAACAATAACAACATTTGTATTTAAATCTGACATTTTAAATATTTAGAGATATGTAGTCATTACTGGAAGAATTTTTTTTCTTTTGTGATAGATACATGTAATAGGAAAACTGCTTCAACGCTACGTATACTTATTGCTACTTGATAGAAAATATTAGAGATGGCTTTTAAATGAGCTGGGGTAGGTAACAGTTCTTAGCTTATGAAATAAGGTAGTATATATCAGCTTTCTAATGTTACGCCATAGTGTAAAGAGAGGGAGAGAGAGAGATAGATAGAGAGAGAGAGTTGTGTGACCCACTCCCACTCATTCACTTCCTGTTCACACGATGATGGTGGGGCTCATATATCAAAAGAAACAATGAGAAGTGATATCAATGACAACTGGTGTGTTCTGAAGTGCTCACCTGATATATGTTACTCTGGTTATGAAGCAGGAAATCGTCAAGGTGATTCTTTTTTTAATTCTCGCGCTTTCTCCTCCTCCATGAGCGGTAGCCTGATGCTGGTGAAGGGCTCTTCATCCAAGGAGCTATCCTTCCCTTTCTTGGCCTGTACCTGGCTACCTCTTATTCCTTTGGCACATACGGGTTTTGCGCTTCACCATGAATGGAGGCCTGGAGCTAGAACCTTGAAGCCTCGCTCTTTCACTTAACTAATGACACAGTGAAGGTGTTGTTAGGACTCGAGACATCTGAGTTAAATACAACCTCGCTATTCAATCCCTCTTCAGTTAAGAACCTCAGGGTATCCTGGTATCCCTCACAGGGAGGATATTCTTCACACTGACCTCATCTATCTAGGCACAATTAGAGGCAGCTAAAGTGTAATTAATATCTCTCAGCAATTAGGCCGAAGGGTCTTGTGTTGATGAGTAAGACACATGTGCAACATTGTGTCTCACTCATCACTTTGTCGGTATTGTTTATCATCAGTGTTATGATACAAGTCTTATATTTCTTCCATGTATTCCGTCTTCCCGATCTGGTTTTCTTGTCTTGTGTGTTTTTCTCGCTTAGTTGTGACTTAATAATAGTCCAGAACAGATAGAAACGTCGTCTAAAGTTTTCTAAGTTAAGGCTATTTGTGAATTGTTCCCG
This sequence comes from Cherax destructor, assembly GCA_009830355.1. Classification (NCBI taxonomy): domain Eukaryota; kingdom Metazoa; phylum Arthropoda; class Malacostraca; order Decapoda; family Parastacidae; genus Cherax; species Cherax destructor. Next base: position 143,095 of record WNWK01002967.1, read on the forward strand.
ATACGGAAATTGTGGCTTTTATTCTTCACTGTCAAAATCAATGCTTTTATTATTTTATTATTACTGTTATTCTTAGAGTTGTTATTATTATATTTATTATTATTATTATTATTATTATTATTATTATTATTATTATTATTATTTATATTATCATTATCATTATTATCTTCATCATTACAGGAATCATTATTATTATTATCTTCATCATTACAGGTAACATTATTAATTCACACAATCTCTACACACTTGTATAATTCCCATCTTCTCTGACATGAGCTGACATCCACTTCATTCCATCTACCGGACCGGGCCGCGGGGGCGTTGACCCCTGGAATTCTCTCCAGGTAGACTCTACCCAGCCCTTTCCCTTTCCTACTCGCGACAGTCATTGCTTCAATTCTTGCTCCTCTCCCATTCCCACTTCCTCCCCTCTCTTCCTCGCCATACTCAAAGCTTTCATTTTTGCTCCTCGCCATAGTCAAGGCTTTTATTTCTGCTCCTCTCCTCCCTTTCCTCTCCTCCTCTCCATAGTCAAGGCTTCATTTATTGCTTCTCTCCTCCCTTTCCTCCCTCTTCGCCACAGTCAAGGGTTTCATGCCTGTTCGTCTCCTCTTTTTCCTCTCCTCCTCGCCCCAGTCAAGGCTTCAATTCTCTTCACGTGCGAAAGGCAAGTCTTGCGACTGTGGCTTAGTTTATGACACTGGTAATGGGCTCTGTGAGGACCCTAAATCATCAGTGGGTGTTCCTACTGCGATACCCGGGAGTTGTTTCCTCCAGAATGGTTGTTGGAGAGAGAGGAGAGAGAGAGAGAGGAGAGAGAGAGAGAGAGAGAGAGAGAGAGAGAACTTTAAAATGAACTGATGTAGGTAACAGCTCTTAGCTTGTAAATAAAGTTAGGGACCCTTAATAAAACCCTATGCAGAGAGAGTGAGAGAGTGAGTGAGAGAGAGAGAGAGAGAGAGAGAGAGAGAGAAGAGACAGAGAGGAGAGAGAGAGAGAATCATGGATGAGGGACGGATGGACAAAAGTGCCTGTGGACCACCAGTAATTACCAGGTGCTAAGAGCGTGGCCAGAATTTTAATTTCCTTTTATTATTTTATGGCACCTGAGTTTCTTGAGCGTTCTCGTCCGTCCTAGATTGGTGAAAGTTTATATACCTAATTATGTTCAAATTCTTATGGTTCTTTTGTAGATTTTTATTCAGTGCTTCTAAATGACTCTTAATAAAATAAATAAGAGAATGAACGTATATATCATGTTGTAAAGTAAATGTTCTATATCTATTTTCAGCATTGTTGATCTCTAAAACAATTTTTTAAACGGGTTGTTTATTATATTTTATTGGCTTAATTTTTGGTCACTATCTCATAATTATGAGTAACGAGTAGCCTTAAAATTAACATTTATATGCAATATTGGAATGCCATGTACTTTTTGGGATTTTTCAAGTTTATATCTGCTATTCACAATGGAATTTTAATATGACAATAGCTAAACCTCTCTACCATTTTTGCAATTTATATTAAATGTTTCATTAAAACAAATTTTATGTACAATTCTGGTATGTAGAATTCAACCTAATAAATAAAAAAAAAAACTCCCCATTGAAAATTAAAAAAATTACCGCCACTATAATTCTAATGTACGATCCACAATTTTTGTTATCAGAATACTTATTTTAAATTATTAAACTAAATTTATAACTAGTTCACGATGCACTCAAAAACAAAGGTTGAATAATCTGAAATGTATTGAGATGTTCATTGCTTGTGAAGTGTGGTAGTCCAGAGGCATGATTCCTGGTTGATGTTTACAAGACAATGAGCAGACAGAAGGATCATAACATCATTGTCATCCGATTTCCAAAGAGCAAGTGTTGCATTTCCTAATTTTAAAGTCCATCGGTTTTACCGAACAGCTTTATAAACATTACTCTCCTCACACTACATCACATCAAATCCCCAGGATCACTTTCCGATTTTGATATAACCAACTAAGTCATGCTTGTTGAAGGTTCTTGCCATAACCTTTCATTATCACTTTCACACTCTTAAAATATTTTCTCGGACATTCTCTTAACCTTCCATCCACCTCAGGTTTATACATCCTCTTATCTTGCACCATTCTTTGCATATGACAGAATCAACTCAGCAAATAATTTCATTTGCCCATTAGATATGCTTCATCTTGAAGACAATCGTGGTGTCTAAGGTTGAAAAAGAAGCATTCTCTCGCCTTCACTATATACACAGGCGGTTCCCACCATCAAGTCAGCGGTGAAGCCGGATGTGAGGTGGTTGTGACACAGTGGTGCCTCCTACCTTGAGTGTGGGGCCCGAATAAATAATTGGGCATCTTCCCTCCAAGCTGAATTGTTTGCTACACACCTTACACTCAAACCTGTTTATACATCCAAAGTTGACACCTTAATTGTAAGCGATTTAGTATTATTACTAAATGATCTAACCTTCTTAGGCATGAATGTAACATGTTTTTCGTTGCTGTAAAACAAATACAACAAAGTTTTAGCGGCGTCAGAGTATTTTCTGTACATTCCCTTTCTTAGCGCCCATGAATCTTTTTGAGTTAATCACAACGTATATTTTCCGTTATAATTTCATAGACCGAGACAGCGAAAATGACACCATTTAATTCGTTTGCCATCATCATGTCATTCAATGTGATGCAATAATATGAGTATGACTTATTAAAGCTCCACAGAGGGAAACGTTGACCCGATAAAAGCTTGTTCTGCAGCGTGTCTCTCGTTCATTATCGTAAAGCAGTACGCTGTTTGGATCCATGTAAGCAAAGCTGCATCTCTATGAATCAGTCCTCCAGTAACATCAGCAGAGTCGTGAATATTACCACGGCTCGGCTTTGCTAGGCTACCAAAATATCACTGGGAATTTACACCAACTGCTGACGTAAATCTAACCCAATGTAAACTACGTCAGCAGAATTATTTTCGCATCCTGTATCATTATGTACATGAATGCGAAAAAAATCCAATAATTTTGAGATAATGCTTTCATAAATGTTCGAGAAATACCCAAATAATTCATCTATAATGACATTTAATTATTTAATTTTTGCTGCCTGGGCGACTGGTTTATTGTACACCCGCAGCTCACTCAGTGAGCGGCAGCACAAAAGAAGGATTACAGGCGTCACAATTGGGCTTAAATAATTATATTTTTTTGGGATATCGCAGTCGTTTCGATAATTATTATTTCACCGTATACTTTTACATCTAGTTGATGCAGTATTTGGGTACAATATTACCAAAAAAAATGCTATCTGAGTGTTCCTACTTTGCCTGTCATCAATTATTCATTCTCGCTGTAGCTTGCTTATTAACAATCCTGGGGCTCTGAACCAGGACCCACTATTTGCATCTGTAATCTTTCGACCACCGCTTTTAAGATGAGTGTTGGGTGAATTACAAAGCTATCAAATCAAATCATGATTATAATATATTTATGTTCTTCATGCCAGCCAATGTATAAAACATAGGACCATCAGACTAATGTGTGCACTGTACGTGCCTCTGTAGCTGTCCACAGACTTCACTGGCATCTTGATTAGCAAGACAGTCTTGCGTCCACTGAATCATAACTATTACCACATTCTAACTGAGACCTTCCAATATACGACCTGAAAAGTTTTGTGAATATTTCCCCCCCCCCATAACTCGCGCTCTTCCCTCGACAAATTCGTGACTAGTCTACCTGAATATAGTTAAAGACCACCTGGATGTGTCGGAGTATACTTCTCTTGTTATTGTAAAGTATACTTCTGTTATTGTAAAATATACTTCTGTTGTTGTGAAATATATATGTTTTGTTATTGCAAATTATACTTCTGCTGTTATTATGGGGTATGCTGCAGTTATTGTTGGGTATACTTGTTATTGTGGAGCATACCGTATTTATTGTGGGGTATACTTCTGTAGTTACTGTTTGGTACACTTCTGTTGTTATTGTGAGGTATATTGCAGTTATTATAAGGTATACTTCTATTGTTATTGTGGGGTATTCTTCTGTTATTTTGGAGTATAATTCTGTAGTTATTGTGGGGTATACTGCAGTTGTTATTGTGAGGTATACTTCTGTTGTTATTGGGGTGTACTGCAGTTATTGTGGGGAATACTGCAGTGGTTATTGTGGGGTCTACAGCAGTTATTGTGGTGTCTACAACAGTTGTTATTGTGGGGTCTACAGCAGATGTTATTGTGAGGCATACTTCTGTTATTGTGAGGCATACTTCTGTTATTGTGGGTGGTATACTGCAGTTGTTATTGTGGGATATACGACAGTTGTTATTGTGTGGGTATACTTCTATTGTTATTTTGGGGTGTGCTACGGTTGTTTAGATGGAGCAAAAAACTAATGTGAAGGACCTGGGAGTGATGTCAGTGGATCTCCTTTCAAAGATCACAACAATGTATCCAACGAACCTGCTAGGAAAATGATAGGATGGATAATGAGAACCTTCAAAACTATTGATGCCAAACCCATAATGATTCTCTTCAAATCGCTTGTTCTCTTTAGGCTGGAATATTGCCGTACATCACACATAAGTACGATAAAGCACCTAAATTACTGGGAACTGTTGAAGTCCCTTGATTTGTATTCCCTGGAATGCAGGCGAGAAAGATGCGTGATAATATACACTTGGAAAATCCTAGATGGACTAGTCCCAAATCTGCACACGAAAATCACTCCCTACGAAAACAAAAGACTGGGCAGGAGATGCAACATCCCGCTAAAGCTCTCGCTTCACACGGTGAGGGCCTGGGTTCGATTCCCAGCCAGGGCAGAAACATTGGGCGTGTTTCTTTACACCTGTTGTCTATGTTCCCCATCAGTAAAATGGGTACCTGGGTGTTAGTCGACTGGTGTGAGTCGCATCCTGGGACACTGACCTAATCTGCCCGAAATGCTCAGCATAACAAGGGACTTTCTATATAGTAGTATGTCACTGATGTCAGCTAGGCCTGTATACCATGTACATGTACTTGTAGTAAATAAAGATATTATTATTATTATTATTATTATTATTATTATTATTATTATTAAAAGCAGGGGCGCCATGAGTACGCTAAAAGACAACAAGATAAGGGTCAGGGGCCCAAGACTGTTCAACTTCCTCCCAGCATACATAAGGGGGATTACAAATAGACCCCTGGCTGTCTTCAAGAAGGCACTGGACAGGCACCTAAAGTCAGTACCTAATCAGCTAGGCTGTGGTTCGTACGTCGGTTTGCGTGCGGCCAGCAGCAACAGCCTGGTTAATCAGGCCCTGATCCACCGAGAAGCATGGTCACAGACCGGACAGCGGGGCCGTTGATCCCCGAAACCCTCTCCAAGTATACTCCAGAATGTTGTTATTGTGGGTTATACTAGGGTTGTTATTGTGTTATACTAGGGTTGTTATTGTGTTATACTGGGGTTGTTATTGTGTTATACTGAGGTTGTTATTGTGTTATACTGGGGTTGTTATTGTGTTATACTGGAGTTGTTATTGTGTGTTATACTGGGGTTGTTATTGTGTTATACTAGGGTTGTTATTGTGTTATACTGGAGTTGTTATTGTGTGTTATACTGGGGTTGTTATTGTGTTATACTAGGGTTGTTATTGTGTTATACTGGAGTTGTTATTGTGTGTTATACTGGGGTTGTTATTGTGGGTTACACTGGGGTTGTTATTGTGGGTTACACTGGTTTTGTTATTGTGGGTTACACTGGGGTTGTTATTGTGGGTTACACTGGGGTTGTTATTGTGGGTTACACTGGGGTTGTTATTGTGGGTTACACTGGGGTTGTTATTGTGGGTTACACTGGGGTTGTTATTGTGGGTTACACTGGGGTTGTTATTGTGGGTTACACTGGGGTTGTTATTGTGGAGTAAACTACGGTTATTCTTGTGGGGAATACCACGGTTGTTATTTTAGGGTATGCTGTGGTTATTATTGTCGAGTACACTGTGGTTGATATTGTTGGTTATACTGAGTTTGTTATTGTGGGGTATACTGGGATATTGTGGGGTATACTAGGGTTATTATTCTGTGATACCCTGAGGTGTTGTTGGGAATATTGCTGTTTCTGTTGTGGGGTATTCCATGCTATCGGGAGATATACTCAATATGTTCTTGTTTGGTATACTGAGGTATTGAGAAATGTACTCAGGATGCTATTTGGGGATATAGTATACTATTGTGGTTATGCTATCGTGAAGATATAGTAGGTATTGTGGGCATACCCACTATATATTAAATGGTGTACTGGAGAGGTATTATAAGCTGTTATTGTAGATTATCCTGAGGTTGGTATGATGGGACATATTAACGAAGTTTTGAAGTATACTGGAGTGTGGTTTGGTATGCTTGGAATGGTATATGCTGATATATTATGGAATGTTAGGATTGTTATTTTGAAGCATGGGTGGGTATGTATACTGGAATATACATATATGTTTCACTGGGATATACCTTTACTGCACATATAAGTTCTATCAAACACCTCAACTACTGGGAACGCTTGGAATCACTTGACTTGTACTCATTGGAACGCAGGCGAGAGAAATATATCATAATCTACACTTGGAAAATCCTAGAAGGAATGGTCCCGAATCTGCACACAGAAATCATTCCCTATGAAAATAAAAGACTTGGCAGGCGGTGCAAAGTACCCCCAATGAAAAGTAGGGGCGCCATTGGTACAATAAGAGAAAACACCCTAAGTGTCCGGGGCCCAAGACTGTTCAACAGCCTCCCACCATGCATAAGGGAAATTACTAGCAGGCTCCTGGCTGCCTTCAAGAGGGAGCTGAACAGATACTTAAAGTCGGTGCCGGATCAGCCGGGCTGTGGTTCGTACGTTGGACTACGTGCGGCCAGCAGTAACAGCCTGGTTGATCATGCTCTGCTCCACCGGGAGGCCTGGTCGTGGACCGGGCCAAGGGGGCGTTGATCCCCGGAATGCCCTCCAGGTAGACATATATGCATCACTGGGATATACATATATGCATAACTGGGATATGTATATTTATCACAGGGACATACATATATGCATCACTGGAATATACGTATATGTATCACTGGGAAATACATGTATTACTGAGATATACATATATGTATCACTAGGATATACATATATGTATCACTGTTCATCTTAGCTCACAAATCATTGTGAAGGTCCTTCTGGCAGATATATACATACATATATATGTATCCTTGTTACCAAGACATTCACCGCGGGTAGTTAACAACCTGTTTTATGACCCGTAGGGAAGGCAGAAGTAGAGAGGGAGGGAGGAGAGAGGGAAGGAATAGATGGGAAGGAGCGAGGGAAGAAGGAAATGAGGCAGACAAGAAAGGAAAGACATAGGGAGGAACTGAGAAATGAAAAAGGGGGAGTAACGGTGAAAGGAGATGGAAGGAGGGAGTGGTGGCGTGAAGGAGGAACAAGAGGGAGGGAGAGGGAGGAACAAGAGGGAGTGGTGGCGTGAGAGAGGAGCAAGAGGGAGGGAGGGAGTGGTATCGTGAGGGAGGAACAGGAGGGAGAACGTTAGTAAGAAAAGGAAGCCATGTTAGTCATGTTTTATGGCTTCATTAAACTGGTAATTTTGCTCTCACGTCGACACCTTGATAACCTCCCTCCCTCCCTCCCTTCCTCACTCCCACACTCCCTTCATCCTTACCACCCTCCCTTCATCCTTACCACCCTCCCTTCATCCTTACCACCCTCCCTTCATCCTTACCACCCTCCCTTCATCCTTACCACCCTCCCTTCATCCTTACCACCCTCCCTTCATCCTTACCACCCTCCCTTCATCATTATCACCCTCCCTTCATCCTTACCACCCTCCCTTCATCCTTACCACCCTCCCTTCATCATTATCACCTCCCTTCATCCTTACCACCCTCCCTCCATCCTTACCACCTTCCCTTCATCATTATCACCCTCCCTTCATCCTTACCACCCTCCCTTCATCCTTACCACCCTCCCTTCATCATTATCACCCTCCCTTCATCCTTACCACCCTCCCTCCATCCTTACCACCTTCCCTTCATCATTATCACCCTCCCTTCATCCTTACCACCCTCCCTTCATCATTACCACCCTCCCTTCATCCTTACCACCCTCCCTCCATCCTTACCACCTCCCTTCATCATTATCACCCTCCTTCATCCTTACCACCCTCCTTCATCCTTACCACCCTCCCTTCATCATTATCACCCTCCCTTCATCCTTACCACCCTCCCTTCATCATTACCACCCTCCTTCATCCTTACCACCCTCCCTCCATCCTTACCACCTTCCCTTCATCATTATCACCCTCCCTTCATCCTTACCACCCTCCCTTCATCCTTACCACCCTCCCTTCATCCTTACCACCCTCCCTTCATCCTTACCACCCTCCTTCATCCATTCCACTCTCCCTTCATCGTTACCACCCTCCCTTCATCCTTACCACCTTCCCTTCATCCTTACCACCTTCCCTTCATCCTTACCACCCTCCCTTCATCCTTACCACCCTCCCTTCATCCTTACCACCTTCCCTTCTTCCTTACCACCCTCCCTTCATCCTTACCACCCTCCCTTCATCCTTACCACCCTCCCTTCATCCTTACCACCCTCCTTCATCCATTCCACTCTCCCTTCATCGTTACCACCCTCCCTTCATCCTTACCACCCTCCTTCATCCTTACCACCCTCCCTTCATCCTTACCACCCTCCCTTCATCCATTCCACTCTCCCTTCATCGTTACCACCCTCCCTTCATCCTTACCACCCTCCCTTCATCCTTACCACCTTCCCTTCATCCTTACCACCTTCCCTTCATCCTTACCACCCTCCCTTCATCCTTACCACCCTCCCTTCATCCTTACCACCCTCCCTCCATCCCTACCACCCTCCCTTCATCGTTACCACCCTCCCTTCATCCTTACCACCCTCCCTTCATCCTTACCACCCTCCCTTCATCCTTACCACCCTCCCTCCATCCCTACCACCCTCCCTTCATCCTTACCACCCTCCCTTCATCCTTATCACCCTCCCTCCATCCCTACCACCCTCCCTTCATCCTTACCACCCTCCCTTCATCCTTACCACCCTCCCTTCATCCTTACCACCCTCCCTCCATCCCTACCACCCTCCCTTCATCCTTACCACCTTCCCTTCATCCTTACCACCCTCCCTTCATCCTTATCACCCTCCCTCCATCCTTACCACCCTCCTTTCATCCTTACCACCCTCCTTTCATCCTTACCACCCTCCCTTCATCCTTACCACCCTCCCTCCACTACTACCACAAATCCTCCCTACCAACATGTTACCAAAAGGCTCCTGGCTGCCTTCAAGAGGGAGCTGGACAGATTCTTAACAGTGCCGGATCAGTCGGGCTGTGGTTCGTACGTTGGACTACGTGCGGCCAGCAGTAACAGCCTGGTTGATCTGGCCCTGATCGTGGACCGGGCCGCGGGGGCGTTGATCTCCGGAATACCCTCCAGGTAGACTCTAGGTAAACCACCCTACAGGTATACCCTCCCTTCCTACCTACCACCCTCTCTCCCCTACCAACCACCATCCCTCCCTACCAACCAGTGACTGCCTACATACCACCCTCCGTCCATCCCCCAACCACAATCCGTAAATCCCACCCTACCTAAATCCCCCCCCTCCCTCCTCTCCTTACCTATCACTCTCCCTCCCTCCCACACATCCTCTCTCCCTCCATCGGCCCTCCCTCGGCCCTCCCTCGGCCCTCCCTCATCAGGTCAGGTGCTGAAACCTTCGTCAGGTGTTGAAAAGTCTCGTCAGGTGTTGAAAGCTTCGTGAAATGCTAGAACATTTATCAGGTGGTTTAAGCCTTGTCAGGTTATGGAACCCTGATGCTTGAACACTCATCAGGTGATGGAAGCCTCACCAGGAGAGAACAATCAGTCATCATTATGGCAACTACAGCAATAGTCAACAGCAGTAGTCCCATTCCTCAAGTCCTTGGTCTCCTCTATTGGTTATATTCAATTTTATTTTATTTTTTCTCTTTTGAGTTTCCATCGTCCATATCCGCATGCTCATTTTTTTTCAGAATTGTTAATATTATTCTCGGCTAGGGTAGCATAGGCCTATGTATTTTGGAACCCACTGAAAAATGCCTTGAGCCTCAAAAGGATGTTAGGAAATGAATTTACCTACGGTAAACACCATGGCCTCTCCCAGCGTGGAAATTTTTTTCCAACAAGGGGAATAATCCCCCCTCTATGTTCCTACACTGGCAGTGCAGGTAAGGATGGGGTCATGACTTCTTTCCATTAGTAGAGATGAAGTGAGATCTTACATCTTGCAACAAAGCATCTTTAAGCCATACCAGAATATTCATATATTATATCATGTGTTCCTTACCATGCCAGATTTAGACTCCCACTAAATTGGATCTAGATCAAGAGTAGATAAAATGAACATGTTATATTTGCACGTGTTCAGCCAAGTCTCCTCTCTTGTGAGAGAATCTGCAGTATAATATATTCAAGCATTTATCTGAGGAAGCTTCAGTTTCCTAAAACCAGTATAAATTTGTAGTAATATGTCTCTATCTAACTGGTAACATAGCTAGTGGCATTTTACTCAATATCCCTCACCTTGGAGTCAAGGAATCCACACTCTTTGATTCAATTAACTCATCAGAGCTGGCACCTACGCCCGTATGCATTATGTCATCAGAAATTCGACTATAAATAGAGGTGGTGGGTGCTCCTAGAGTTAGATTGTGACTGCGATTGTAACGAATGAAATCAACCAGAGACGATTTAGCGAGTGACCGAGTGTGGCCAGTGAGGCCATGCCATGTTAAAACGTAGATTCGTGGCCGTATCAGTTTGTACTTCGTGAAACTTGAGTTGTGCACCGACAATCTCCAGGAAGAACAGTGGAAGAGATACCACAAATACGTAACTCTCCTAAGTGCATGAGCGCCAGAAACTCTCCCTGCCATGAATAATTAGAGACATATTAGCAAGTGAGCGAGTAGCAGAACATTGTATTTTCCGTGTCACTCATTCAAGTTTGAATGAATATTAAGGAGAACTGAAGCAAAGATACGAGGTTGAAATGTTAACCAATGGTGTCTCTGGTAAACTAGGTATCGCTAGTAATTCTCTAAATGAATATAGTTCACAAGTTGAACTTGTGGACAAGTGATGGTTAAATCAGGTGATATTCTACGTGGCCAGAATGATGAAAGAAGTGGAGAGGTGAACGTCATATCTTCAATTAAACCATCCATACCGGCTTGTGACATAGTAACGTCAAGGACTACAGGTAAGTTCTATGTCTCCCAACATCAGGCTAACGATGTAACTGCAGTGCTAGGGCTAGGTGTTAGGGAGTAGGGATAACCATCGAAGCCGTCAAGGTCCGGCCATCACCCAAACGTGGTCTCACGTCTCTTACTTAATATGTCAGGAGGACGTGTTAATTATTGTAATCCGCTCTATTACAGCCCAGTGGGAACTAAAATAGCCGACATCGAGGGAGAACCCCGCAGGCTGCGGCTGCTGGGGTTCTGAGCTGTCATCATAAAGATGAGTACAGTAAGACCAACAGTACTCTTTTATTGTATTCATTCTTGAATTACAACTAAAATCCCCCACATTTTCATATGTGTGCTTTCTGGAGAACTCTAATAATGATTCTCTATGTGAGGAAGATTGTGAGAGTTGTGGTAGGTGAGGGGGGGAGGGGGAGGGAGGGAATGTGTTTCACCCGTTACCCAAGAAACACCCAGTAACCCCCTTTCATTTTTCCTAACAATTAATTCACTTCGTTCTCTTCTCTCTAACTCTTTCCCTCCTCTTAAGCTCTTCATCAGCGTTCCATTTACCGGCTAATTCTCCAGTTCTCGTTTCCTCTACTACCCTAATACTCTTCCCCCCATCAGTGTACATTTAATGGGTGTTGCTTAGAACCACTGATGAGTTAGTTTGTGGTGTCCAAGCTGGTGGTCGCGAGCTGCTGCCCACATGTATTGGATGTGTTCTTAGGCTGTAATGTAATTTAGAATGTTGAGACGTTTATCACGAACACGTATTTATCAATAGGCCTGCAGTACTCTGGCGTTTTATGTGCCAGCTTATAAATGAAGTATAAACACACACAGAAAAGTTCCGAATCTGGTAAAATGTAAGCCAGCTTAAGGAAGGAGATGGTCTGACGGTCTGAGCTGAGGAAACCTCATTCCGTCAACCCACCCACTCTCTGAAATGTCAGAAAGCCCCCCAGCACCTATTTAGCCAGACTGTACCAGGAGGGTGCGCACAGCTTGGGAAGCAATGACTTGTCGTGCCTAAGGCTGGCTAAAATGACGTGCAGGAAAGTGATTTTGTACATTTAATATAAGACTAATGCTCTTCAAGAAAGTTATTGTAGCTGTAGGTACCAGAAACATCCGCCAATTGCATGCTTCAAAGATATTACAACAATAGACTTAATATATTGATATGTGTGCGTCTTATTAGTTATTTATAATTCAAATTTCTTTTCCCTTCCTCGTTTTTCTTATCTGCTATATAAAATTTCCTTTGCCACTATGATAGATCATACTGACAGATACTAATTCCCAAGTAATAGTAATTCCAACTCTGCAGGAAGGAAACATTCAATATTCCCATAGCAATTGAACCATTAATGAAATACTTGACTATATCTACATTGCCTTGCTGGAGGCTCCCAGCTCAGGCTGACGAATTTCCTTTATACATATATATATATATATATATATATATATATATATATATATATATATATATATATATATATATATATATATTATATATATATATATATTATATATATATATATATATATATATATATATATATATATATATATATATATATATATATATAAATAATTAGCGCTCAATTTACTACCTCCTTCTCCCATTCCCACTTCCACTTCCCCATTACCCTTCCCCAACATGGCCCCATTTCCCGCCTCCTCTTCCCCTCCTGCCTCACTCCTCCCTCCCCTCTTCCTCATCCATCATCATTACCCCTCCTTGCAACCTTCCGTCTGGCAGTCAGTCCGTCCACTAAAATTTTCAGCGAGTTTTACGAATGATAATAAAAGTTGAGTTCATGACATGTGCGTGATATATGTTGAGGCCGTGTTGGTGGCTGTCATGTGAACACCCGTCAACCCTTTCTCCGCTGCAGCAGCCACGACAGAACCTGCAGCCACAGGAATAGCAGAAGCAACGACAGTAGCAAGAACAGGAGCAGCAACATCATAAACAGTATAAACATCGGCGACAAAAACAGCACCGGAGCATCAACAGTAACAGTTTCAATATTGATAGTAACAGCAGGAGCTACAGAAAATGCAGCCGCAGTAACGGCAACAGCACCAACAACCTGAACAGCAAAAGCAAGAACATTATCAGCAGAAACAACATCAACGCCAACACGTTAATCCATCTGGAGATATTCCAGATCACAGCAGCAAACAAAAGCAGATACTTCAACTGTCTGTCCGTCTATCCACTATCTTTCCATCTATTCACCACCTGGTTATCTATAAACTGTCTCTTTACCTATCCACCACCTGTTCTTCTACGCACCAACTGCCCAACTAACCATCATCTGTCCACTATCTTTCCATATCTTTACCTTCTGTCCATCTATCCACCATCTGTTCAGCTATGCACCATTTGGTTATCTAACCGCCATCCTCTATTCTTGAGTCTATGTGACCGTCTATTCTCCATCTGGCCAACTAATCACCAACTTAACACAACTTCAACACTGTTAAATACACAATTTTTAATAAGTTCAAAGCTAGTCTGATTATTTGACACGTACCTAGACAAATTACGTTTTAATTTATCAAGCCCCGACGTTTATATTTACGTGGACGTCCGCACAATAGCATAGGTGTGGCCACTAATTGTAGGTTTCCTCTTGAAGGGTAAAAGAAACCCCCATCCTAGGTGATGGAACATGACAGGGAATCCTAGCAAAATGCTTGGTGAATATTATTATTCAGGAACCCGAGTAGATTACCCTACGTAGGTCTTTCTTCCTAGCAGCAGCAGCAGCAGCGTCGGCGGCGTCGGCGGCGTCGGCGTCGGCAATAGTAACAGAATTAGTGAGCAGCAACAGATGTAGTAGTAGTAGCAACAACAACAGTAGCAGTAGTAGGAAGAACAGCAGCACTATTTACAGTAGTAGCAAAAGGAGAAGCAGTACCAGTGATAGTAGTAGTAACACTAACAACAGTAACAGAAGTAGCCAACAACAGTAGTAGCAGCAACAACAGCAGCAGCATCAGTAGTAGTAGTTGCAACAACAACGAGTGGTGTCTTGTTGCTAGTGAAGGGTTTTTGATCCAAAGAATTGAAACTATTTTCCCTGTTTCTTCACACCACCCCTACTATTTCCCCTGCGCTGTACTCACCTAAGTCCTAACAGGGGTTGAGTCTCGAATCTTAGCCTATGCTGCCCGCTGCTGGGATTCCTCACGCCTGGCTGCGTGGACTTTATCATACCTATCCTTAAAACTACGTATGAGTCCTGTTAAACACGTCTGGCAGCTGTGCAATATACAATTCTTAATTTGTTGGAAACCGTACGCTTGCTCAGAGCAGCGAAGATGGGCTGAGGGGCGGCTAGCTAGGCTGAGGTGCGGCAAGCTAGGCTGAGGGGCGGCTAGCTAGGCTGAGGGGCGGATAGCTAGGCTGAGGGGCGGCTAGCTAGGCTGAGGGGCGGCAAGCTAGGCTGAGGGGTGGCTAGCTAGGCTGAGGGGCGGCTAGATAGGCTGAAATGATTTTTTTATTCTATCTTCTACTGTAATAAGATGATGCAAAAATTTTATTCATAAAGGTTAAGTACTTTATTACCGAATGCATTAATGATCCTACTATATTAAATGTATTTTATTTACTGCGTATTAATTAGTAATGTTTAAACGGCTATACGCTTATTAATCATTAAAATGAAATATATGATAGAACTTGAAATTTATGCTAATGTCCTTAATTGCTTAAAACAATGAGCCATATTTTGCTGTATAATATAATAACATTATATATCAATTTTATTGCACAATTATAATCTTCAAATATATGTGTGTCATACTTAAGAATTATGACTTGTTAACTGTATATGTTAGTAATGGTGTCATCTACATGCCGTAAGGAAATCATTAATTACACAATATAAATACTCATGTTGTATGTATATATATATATATATAATATATATATATATATATATATATATATATATATATATATATATATATTATATATGTCGTGCCGAATAGGTAAAACTCGTCAATTAGCAAGAACTCATTTAAACTTAGGTCATTTCTAAAATTTTATCTTATACGTTTAAAGATATATTTTTTTTCATTTATGTTAATGTAAAAATTTTAATTTTGTACCAAAAGAAACTTAGATAACTTACCTAACCTTATTATAACAAGCGCAATTTAATTTAGCCTTATCCAACTAAATATATTTTAGATACGTTTACAATAATTTAATAACAAACACAATGAAATATATTTTTTTCGTTAGGTTCAGAATGATTTTTGCGAAATTATTGCATACACAAATTTTCGCTAGCCTTATATGGCAAGAAGAGCGTTGCTATTTAAGCCAAAATCGCAAGTTTTACCTAATCGGCACGACATATACATATATATATATATATATATATATATATATATATATATATATATATATATATATATATATTAATTCACATGATTACTGAATTAAAACCATTAATTAGTTGTTATGGATGCATTCGATTTTATCTCATTGGCACCTTCCCAGTGAAATTCTCCCTTTATATTCAGCTTTGGTTCGCTTTGAGCTACGACTTCCAGCTTTTTTTTTTTTTTATCATCTGCACTACATCCCCTGACATTCACAGAGCTCACATTAATTTTTTTTTGTCTTTTATGAAATACCGATTTATTATATTCCACCATCTCTACAACCTGCACCACTACCACCGTCACCACCATCACTACCACCTGCACCACTACCACCGTCACCACCATCACTACAACCTGCACCACTACCACCGTCACCACCATCACTACAACCTGCACCACTACCACCGTCACCACCATCACTACAACCTGCACCACTACCACCGTCACCACCATCACTACAACCTGCACCACTACCACCGTCACCACCATCACTACCACCTGCACCACTACCACCGTCACCACCATCACTACCACCTGCACCACTACCACCGTCACCACCATCACTACAACCTGCACCACTACCACCTGCACCACTACCACCGTCACCACCATCACTACCACCTGCACCACTACCACCGTCACCACCATCACTACCACCTGCACCACTACCACCGTCACCACCATCACTACCACCTGCACCACTACCACCGTCACCACCATCACTACCACCTGCACCACTACCACCGTCACCACCATCACTACCACCTGCACCACTACCACCGTCACCACCATCACTACAACCTGCACTACTACCACCGTCACCACCATCACTACCACCTGCACCACTACCACCGTCACCACCATCACTACCACCTGCACCACTACCACCGTCACCACCATCACTACCACCTGCACCACTACCACCGTCACCACCATCACTACAACCTGCACCACTACCACCGTCACCACCATCACTACCACCTGCACCACTACCACCGTCACCACCATCACTACCACCTGCACCACTACCACCGTCACCACCATCACTACCACCTGCACCACTACCACCGTCACCACCATCACTACAACCTGCACCACTACCACCGTCACCACCATCACTACCACCTGCACCACTACCACCGTCACCACCATCACTACCACCTGCACCACTACCACCGTCACCACCATCACTACAACCTGCACCACTACCACCGTCACCACCATCACTACCACCTGCACCACTACCACCGTCACCACCATCACTACCACCTGCACCACTACCACCGTCACCACCATCACTACAACCTGCACCACTACCACCGTCACCACCATCACTACCACCTGCACCACTACCACCGTCACCACCATCACTACAACCTGCACTACTACCACCGTCACCACCATCACTACAACCTGCACCACTACCACCGTCACCACCATCACTACCACCTGCACCACTACCACCGTCACCACCATCACTACAACCTGCACTACTACCACCGTCACCACCATCACTACCACCTGCACCACTACCACCGTCACCACCATCACTACAACCTGCACCACTACCACCGTCACCACCATCACTACCACCTGCACCACTACCACCTGCACCACTACCACCGTCACCACCATCACTACCACCTGCACCACTACCACCGTCACCACCATCACTACCACCTGCACCACTACCACCTGCACCACTACCACCGTCACCACCATCACTACAACCTGCACTACTACCACCGTCACCACCATCACTACAACCTGCACCACTACCACCGTCACCACCATCACTACAACCTGCACCACTACCACCGTCACCACCATCACTACCACCTGCACCACTACCACCGTCACCACCATCACTACAACCTGCACTACTACCACCGTCACCACCATCACTACAACCTGCACCACTACCACCGTCACCACCATCACTACAACCTGCACCACTACCACCGTCACCACCATCACTACCACCTGCACCACTACCACCGTCACCACCATCACTACAACCTGCACCACTACCACCGTTACCACCATCACTACAACCTGCACCACTACCACCGTCACCACCATCACTACAACCTGCACCACTACCACCGTCACCACCGTCACCACCATCTTCCCAATCATAAAAAAAGAGCAACAACAGCTTCCTCATCTTAGCTCAATCCACCAGCAATAACTAAGAGCTCTGGAATAAGACGAATCACAATAGACCAGACAAGCTATATACTTTGTGGGCGTATAAAGAAGTAACCACAAAACTATCATTAACCTGTCAGGAGTGTTTTTATCTCTGCCTTCGTTCTTTTGACACATAAATCAAGGGAGTATCCATTAAACGTGATCATTCTATTTCGTAAAAGAGCCAATTCATCCACTTTTCCAAGAGTGAGTTAACCGCTCGGTAGTTAACGGGAATCCAATTACCGATGCTTGTTACGGCGGCGAGCGGTTACTGGGATGAGTCACGACGTAATTACCGTCACTCTAATTGCCCAGTTAGTTATCGTCTGGCTTCCGAAGTTCGTTATTCTATTTGCGACTGTGTGATGATTGGTTGGATTGGTTTGGTTAGTTGGTTAAAATGGATGGATAGCGAGTTAACTGAAATAGGTTGGGCAAATGGCTGGTTCATATTAGGGGGTTTGTTGGTTACGTGAATAATTCTTTAGTGGTTTGGTGAATTAGTGGTTTGATTGGTTAGTAGTTTAATTGGTTAGTGTGTGGGATGATTAATGGGTTGGTTGGTTAGGAAGTTTTGTTGGCCTTGTTGAATGTCTTTAATGTACTTTTGATGAGCCCGGCCTTGGACCAGACTCGTTTGGTGCTTGCCTGGTGACCCACATATCACAGCCTGGTTGATCTGGCACTTGGTGAAAATGCTTGTCCAGTTTCCTCTTGAAGACTTCTACTCTTGTCCCAGCAGTTTGCTATATAGCTACGAACTGCTAAGTATTCCAAGATCATCATCATCATCATCAAAGACCTAGTTTACCGTGATTATATCCTCATTATCAGAGACATTATCTCAATTAGACCTCATCATCAGCGTTAATGGTGTTGTCCTTTATAGAGAGTGGTCGTGCTGCTCGTCATAAAATCATCCATTATTATCATTCGTCTCTCTCCTCTTCCTCATCGTTATCTTCAGCGTTGTTTTGAAAAGACGTGCGTTTTGTTACGCTGCTTGTAGAGCGTTGTTATGACTTGATAATGTCTACCTGTGTAAACGTGGAAGCATTAAGAAAAATGTCACTGAGAGAAGTGGAGAGAAAGCGACAAGAAGTATAACATATTGAGAACCTGTAAGAATCCAACATAAATATTGCAGAATTAGCGAAGTAATTAGATTCTTTACTTTGCAAAGAATCACATGAACCTTAGATCCCGAGCCCTGAAGCATGATGCATGGCTCTCTTCGTAGTCAACATAACTCGTCAATTTTTTTTTACATATATATATATATATATATATATATATATATATATATATATATATATATATATATATATATGTCGTGCCGTATAGGTAAAACTGGTCAATTAGCAATAACTCATTTAAAATTAAGTCATTTCTAAAATTTTCTCTAATACGTTTAAATATATATTTGTTTCATTTATGTTAATGGAAAAATTAATAATTTTGTACCAAAAGAATATTAGAAAACTTACCTAACCTTATTATAACAAGTGCAATTTAATTTAGTCTAATCCAAGTAAATATATTTTAGATAAGCTTGCAATTTTTAATAATAAACACAATGAAATATTTTTCGTTAGGTTCAGAATGATTTTTGAGAAATTATTGCATACACATATTTCCGCTTGCCTTATTCGGCAAGAAGAGCGTTGCTATATAAGCCAAAATAGCAAGTTTTACACACACACACACACACACACACACAGCTTGGATAGGATGGTTAATGAGGCTTACAACGTCTCGACTATACGAGGGTCATTAAGTTTGCTTGTCACCAGTTCACCACCAGTCAAGAATACTTTAATTCTTAAGTAGGGATTAAACTGAAACCTCAGTATATACGAGTGTGTGTGTGTGTGTGTGTATTGTTTTCCCTTAATATCGTATTACATTAACATTATTATTATTATTGCGTTGTTCTTATATTTGCGAGACACTGAAACTGTGTCGTTCTAACAATGCCACTTGCAGTTGGTTACACACACTCTCTCTCACTACACGTATTTCTATCTGTTCATCTCTTATCGTCATGATGGTTACCAGCTCACTTAAGATTCTCACTGTCTTGCTCAGTCTCGTTAGCTGTTGCAAAAAAATTCTTATAAATAACTGAGAGACGTATAATGCACGTCAGTCTATTTAAATCGTTGTTGCAGTTCATGTTGCAAGTAAGTTACAGTTGCAAGTTCCATTATTTTTTTTCGTTCAATGTATTTCATTGGTGTAAGTACTTAATGTCAGGTTACTAGAGGTCAGGGACTTTTGCCATTTCTGAAGTACTGATACTGTCTTCTTAGCTGAAGGACTAATTACCTCATCACCCACTGTCTTCTGAAGGTAATCTTTGAACTGAATTTAATGAAAACCTCTAGTTAGTGAAAGGTCTTCAATATAAGGATGCCCACTGGCTGCATGTAAGAATAATTCATCAACTTGTCGATACTGTCAGCCATTATTGTCATGGAAGGTGAGTACTGTTAGGCACTGCGTCGCTGTTATTGGACGAAGAATCGAGCCTCCATCACTCCTTGCGCTTAATGACACATGTGGATAAGAAGCTATACTGAACAATTATCCAGCTATGGCTTTTATGACACAAAGAGACTGATGCAAGTCATTTTATTCTCTTGTCCCGCTGGTCAGTGGCTTAATGGAGCCCCTTATAAGTGTGTAAACAAAAAAAAAATACCCAAATAATGTGTCTTGCTTTTGTTTACCCTCGGGGTATTTAATTAAAGAAGACGCTAAGGCTTGACAGATAGCTACAAGCTGACAGAACACGCTCCGCCTCGCTTCCTCCATGTGATGCCACCCAGCGGCAGGTTGAGGGAAGAGCTACCTGCTGGGGGACGGGCGAGCCGTGTCCGCCGAAGGCCCGGTGTCCATCCCTAGCTGCACGGCAGTAAATTCCTGTCTGCAAAAGGAAGGGGGAGTCATTAGGCCATATTTCTTGAGTGCTAGTCATGCATACGTAACTAGAGTCGGCCCACGGTCATGCTTACCCCCCCCCTCCCCTCCCCGCTGCTGCTGCTGCTGTTTCTGCTTCTGCTCCTACTGCTGTTGCTGCTGCCCTGTTGTTTCTTCTCCAGGTGCTTTTTTCAGCTATTTCCTTTCTTGCTTTGTCTACTCCTGCTGTTTCTTCTCTTGCTCTTTCTTCTATTTTTCTGCACCTGCTGTCAATGCTCCTGTTGTTTCTGTTATTGCTGTTTCTATTTCTGCTGCTGTTACTTTTGTTGATGCTTCTATCTCTGCTCCTGCTGTTTTTCCTATTTTTACTTCTGCTGCTGCAATGTTTGCTCCTGCTGTTTCTGCTGCTTGTTTCTGCTCCTCCTGCTTCTGTCCGTGACTGTCCTTGCTGATTTTTGCAAGCGTATCTATTGTCCCATTTTGCTTTTGCTTAGACTATGGTTGGCATAGTGATAGATGTCACTGTTTTTTAAGCTTATCAGTTGTGATTTCATTTATTAGGTTGATTTCTAATTGAATTCTGTGCCTGCTAATAATGACGGTTTTCTTGGCAGTGCTAATATACCACCGTTCTTGCTGCTGTACGTTATTATTATTATTATTATTATTATTATTATTATTATTATTATTATTATTATCATTATTGTTGCTGCTGAAAAGAGAGAAAACTTTGTAGTTGCAGCTACTGCTGTTATTTTCGCTGTTTCTTTTCCTTCTGATCCATATTTTTGCCATAGTTGTTATTCCTGGTGATCGTAACACTGCAGTGTCTATTGTCACGGACGATCCAGCTGCGTTGTGAATGGTGACTTGAGCGATGTTATGACTGCTGATAGTTACTGCCACAAATAATGCTGTCACTGCTTCTGTTATTGTTATATCTGTCACTGCTGTGATTTCTTGTTCCTGCTGTTATTTGCTAATATTCAGCTGTGCCACTCATGATGCTGTTGCAAGCACCTCAACTAATGTTTTCATTCCTAATTATGTTTCTCGCTGCACTTCAAATACCTTATTCTCATTAGTAGTTAAAAGGCTGTGCCTGGAGCTGCGAGTCGACCTCTTTTTAACTTTTAGCACAAGGTGAAAACATACACTCCGATGGTGTCCTCACATTACACGCGTTTATTTACTCACTTATCCTTTTATTTATCTAGGTGTGTATATATCCTAGAGTTTACTTATACAGGCGTCTAAATGTCCAGGTGTCTCCATATCTCGTTTATTGTAATATCCAGGTGTCCCCATACTCCGTGTATTATAATATCCAGATGTCTCCATATTCCGTGTTTTGTAATATCCAGGTGTCCCCATATTCCGTGTATTATAATACCCAAGTGTCCCCATATTCCGTGTATTGTAATACCAAGGTGTATTGTAATATTCAGGTGTCTCCATATATCGCGTGTTATAAAATAGAGGTGTTCCGTTATTCCGTGCGTCGTAATATCGAAGTACGTGGTTGTCCAAGGCTTGTCAGCCAGGTACGCTGGCCTTGGCCTCTGTACATGGTTGTTCAAGGTGCCATTAAGTCCTGTAAATGCGCAACAAAACGCATTCTTGGCCATAACTTCCACCTCCCCGCCCCCTCCCTTTCTTCTGCTCCTGCCACGGCGCTGGTTGGCTGGCTGGCTGGCTGGCTGGCTGGCTGGCTGGCTGGCTGGCTGGCTGACTAGTTGAATGGCTTGGTAGTAGGCAATCTAGTTGACTAGTTGGCTAGCCCGTTTTCCAACAGGTTGGCTGAGTGGATCAATGGCTAGCTGGCTAACTGGCTGGGTGGTTAGATGACTTGCCAACTGATTGATTAACCGAGTGACCAGCTGGAAAACTGGCTGGCTTGGTGATTTGGTGGATAACTAGCTGGCGAGCTGGCTAGCTAATTTGCTAACTGGCTGGCTGGTTTACTAATTCGTTTAGTAGCTGGCTTGTAAACATGCTGAATATCTAACTAGCTGGTTGGAATGTTGGTTAACTGACTTGTTTACCGTCCAGCTGGCTGACTGGCCCCCTGATATCTGACAGCCTTGTTGACTAGCTAACTAGCTTCTTTGGCTTGTGGGCTTACTTGTTCCAGGAATGCCTTACATGCCCATGGGGAATTTGTCCTTTAATGACCTGTTTATTGCGGGATTCGTTGTCTCTCATGTTTTTTTTCTTCATTTATTGGTGCTTTACGGTCTTGTAATTTTCATATTCATTCTCTCTCTCTCTCTCTCTCTCTCTCTCTCTCTCTCTCTCTCTCTCTCTCTCTCTCTAGTAGCCGAGAGAAAGTCGACGGTGTTTTCTCTCCGACGATCAGTATCAGTGGTGGTTTACACCTGATCTCTTCCTTCAGCGCAGACAACAACTTCTGGCAAAATGTATTCCTTCAACCTCAGTTCGGACTTTACGTACTTGTCCTACTAAGCTCGTCAACTTTCTGATTTAGCCAACCAGCTAACAAGAGTTGGCTGATTAATTAGCCAACCAGCTAACAAGAGTTAACTGGTTGGTTAATGAGCAAATTAACTGGTTGGCTAATGAACAAATTAGTTTGTTGGATAATCATGAAAAGGGTTAGCAGTTAATTTACTAAGCTTACTAACTGACGTTAATTATTGAGCTAGAGAGTTGAGCAATCAGCTCTCAGTTACTTACGAAAATATATACAGTACTTATGAAGTCTTGTATGCCTACTTACGGAATAATATGAAATACACTTGCTCATATGATTTAGCAATATATCTTGCAAATTAATAAGATGTTTCAGTATAATTTGCTTGTAAAAGAAAAAAATGATAATTTGTAAATATATATCCAAATGTTCTAGGCCTTTTGTCTTCCTAGACTATTATTTATGCATCCATATGCTCTTATACTATCATCCATATAATGTATAAGGAATGGACAAAAACAAATGCCAGATAAAATAGCTTCTACCATCTCAGGAACGGATATTGCGTGCAACTAAACTAGCTGCAACCGTCCACACGATGGATATGGGTGTATCATAAACTAGCCACTACCGTCCACAGGATGGATATGGGTCGTACCTTAAACTAACCACTACTGTCCTCGGGATGGATATGGGTTGCACCATAAACTAGCCACTACCGTCCACGGGATGGATATGGGCAAAATAATAAGAAATCTAAGGGGGGGGGTGTATCATCTTATTTTCCATTTGGCTCTTGGCTCTTCTTACTTCTCAACCAATCTTCCTTTCTCTCACGCCATTATTTTTCCATTTTCTCTCTCGTATTTTCTAGTCTTTTTCTCTACCATTACTTATCTTTTCTCTACTTTCCTCCATCTTAATTTCCCTTTTTACCTCTCCCACATTTTGATTCTTTCTCCATTTCCTCTCTTCTATCCTTTCCAACGACTCTTCTTCCGACTGCCCTTTGCTCCAATTCTTTGATGTTCTTTATCTATCCTTTCCCACGTGATCCCTTGCCCATCTGCTTATACGGTCCCTTGCACTAATTTCTATAATCTCCCTCACGCTTCCCCGTGGCTTCTCCATCTATCCCTAGGTTTTTTCCAAGCTTCCTTTGGGGCACTTTCACATTTTCCTAGGGCCCTTTCCTGGTCTTCTCAGGCATCTTCTAGGTTCCCTCCCTCCTCCTTTAGGAGAATTTACCTCTTGGGTCTTGATATTTTTTCCATCAACCCACCTTCACCCCCTAATCTTCCTCAATTTTACATAGGAACTCTCCCTCCTCCTCCTGTGTCCTTCCCTCCATCCCCAGGACCTCTCCATCTTCCTCGGATCTCTCCCTCATCCCCATGAGCCCCCTCCCCATCTTCCCCAGAGCCTCACCCTCTCAGCCATAAAGGAAGGCGCCGATAAGACGGTCACTCGTTCTTTCTACGCCCCGAGAAAAGGCAACAAAAGAATCCCGTAGGCGGTGAGAACCCCTCAAGCTCGTAAATTCTTATCGATGACACTTATATGACAGCCTCGCTCGTTCTCGCCCGCCGCCGCACATTAATACCGCTTCGAGCTGCCTCATGAGCGCGCTCGGGAACGGGGAAACAAAGCTCTATAAAGGGCCTTTAGGGTCAGTAAAGGCATTGTTTAACACGTGATTATCCTCGTTGTTGTCCTCTTCCGCGGCAGGATGAGAGAGAGAGAGAGATAGAGATGGGAAATATCTTCCCAGAGTTTGAGATATGAGAAAAGCCTCAGAAGTGAGTCATTTCAAAACATCGAATAGTTTGGTTCGAGACTGCAGTTCCAGTTTTATTGTTGCAAAAGTGCAACATCAACCGACCGTCAAGCAGACTTCCGGAAATAAAGGAGATGCTAGATTCCTTCCTAATCTTTGAGTCGAGAAGCCAGTCTTTTTTTTTTCTTTTCCTATGTTATACACACACACACATTGTCCTTCACGCTATCATATTGCTTCGTAAAGTCTCGTCATGCGCTCCACTTTCCATTTCGGGGAAGAATTCCAAGGGTCTTATTACAGCTTCAGCGGAGTTATGATCTCGTAAAAGTCGGTGTAGATACTTGACTCCCGGGCGCGGATAACTGTTACCCGCTGCTCACTGTTGTCTAGAATTAATTAAGCAGGAGAAACACAACTAAGGTCGGTTTATGCAGCAGTCCGCAAAGTTAAAAGTGTTACTATAATCTCGTGCCAGGCCACCAGCTGGTCTGAAGCTTCGTACCACGTATCTGCTCTCCTCAGGTTCAGACCTTCATAAACAAAACATCTGTGCTGCCCAACTCAGTTCACAGTGAAATTACACCTAGAGGTGTATGCCTCTCAGTGTATATGCGCTGAGCGCTTTAATTTATAATTTAGGGATTAAAATATTCTTGGATGGCGGTGAACAGGTGACTTGCAGCTTAATAACCCTTTGAGTAGTCGACAGTCTTGAAGCCCAATTAACTAATTAGCCAATCAACACACTGCACGCGTGGTAATTGTATTTGCACCGAAGAGTGTAAATTTCTCAGCACCTTGTATATATTGGGAGAAGTGTATTTCTTTTTATGTATCATTATATTAATGGTATATAATACCAATGAGCTGACGAATAAGACACATATGCAACACTTGGATATTCAAGTGTTGCACATTTCTTATTCAATCTCTGTGTGTTGAGGGAGCATCTTTCCTTGTACATTAATTTAGAGACTCCTTATAAACAAAATTTTAAGGATCGGAATGATCTTGTTTGGTGGTGAACAGGTAATATACAGCCTTAATGACTCCCCTGCAGTCCATACGCTTTATAACTAGCGAACAACCAACCATAACGTATGTATACTGAATTAATTCTAACCGCGTTTTTAGGATAAAAAATGTTATGAATGCTATTGCGGATGAAGCAAAAAAAAAAAAAAATTCTGTGTAAGGTAAAATAAAAATATCACTTCAAATCTCGGCAAGAAAACTGGGATGAATTGAAGAGAATAATAGATGGATGATGGAATGCAATATGGGTAGGTGCAACGTAATGTTATTGGGAGAACACGAAAGGCTTTTTTTTATTGTGTAAAGACATATTTAAGGCATTGAAAAGAAATATCTCGATTTAAATATAGACAGTGCCACTTAGTAAGAAACTAGTCTTCAGATAAATGGAAATGCCTGTACAAATTCTTCCTAAAAATATACAATGCAGCTATAATGGGATTTTCATAAACCCCTCCAGGGAGGTTGCTTGATGCCGAGAGGGGGACCTTGATACAGGATTGACCCTGTCCTCGCTTTCCTTGGATCAAACTTGATTTGTTCTTATTCCCACAGACGCTGTATGACCCCTACGGGTTTAGCAATTAACCTTAAACTAATAATAATAATAATAATAATAATAATAATAATCATAGAAAATGAAAAGGCAATGGAAAAATCCAAAGACATAAGGGCTCTCTTTAAGTAAGTACCTTGATGCTGGCGAAGGTCTCGTGATCCAAGTAATAGGAGCTACCATACCTTTCCTCGAATCAAATATATTTACTCTTAGTCCACAGCCTGAGACCCTTACAGGTGTTGCTTCTTGCGATTAGTAGACTGTTAGAATGGGATCCTGGAGGAGGTAATACACACACACACACACACACACACACACACACACACACACACACACACACCTAGCCAAGCACATAAAGAAACTAGAGAAAGTGCAAAGGTTTGCAACAAGACTAGTCCCGGAGCTAAGGGGTATGTCCTACGAGGAGAGGTTAAGGGAGATCGACCTGACGACACTGGAAGATAACGACGTATAAAATACTGAGAGGAATCGACAAGGTGGACAGAGACAGGATGTTCCAGAGATGGGACACAGCAACAAGGGGACACAGTTGGAAGTTGAAGCAGATGAATCACAGGGATGTTAGGAAGTATTTCTTCAGTCATAGAGTGTTCAGGAAGTGGAATAGCTTGGGAAGTGATGTAGTGGAGGCAGGTTCCATTCATAGCTTCAAGAAGAGTATGATAAGGCGCAGGGAGAGTGACCAGGTGGCGGCCAGTGAAGAGACGGGGCCAGTGACTCGACCCCTGCAACCACAACTAGGTGAGTACAACTAGGTGAGTACAAACACACACACACAAACACACACACACAAACACACGTACCAGAAAATAACTTGAGTGTTAGTTAACTGTTGTGTGATGTATCCTTGGAATAAACTTTAAAATTAATATAATATTATACCTACAAATTGGTAATCTAAAATTGAATTTATTATTTTTTTAAGAGGGAAGGTTTATTCAGCACTAGGAAAATGAGAGGTAATCATGTCTGAACCAAAAAAGAGTCAGGTATCTCCATGTCCACGGATCAAGAGCCCCTCCCCAGCATGAAGGCACCTTCCAGGGAAGAAGTTAATCCACACACACACATAGTTGGATTGTGGGGGAAGGAATTGAAAGTTTGGGTAACAATTTGGTTCTGTACGTGATTTACATATTAATTTGCAACTCTCTGCCATCTTATGTGTTAAATTTTCTCCAAGAGACACCAGTATGCTAATGACTACAACTGTGTGTGTGTGTGTGTGTGTGTGTGTGTGTGTGTTGCAAGAGAATGGTTGGGCTGGGGAGGGGGAGGTCACAGGCGATGGTACAGTAGCGACCAGAATTTCATTAAGGCTGTGCATATAACAAAGTGCCAAGAAAAATCCCTTTTGTTTTAGTAGCGAGTGTTGAGTTAGCAAAGTAATGAACCGGCCTGCCAAGAATGGAATTGATATTAGTTTTGGTGTGTGTGTGTGTGTGTGTGTGTGTGTGTGTGTGTGTGTACTCACCTAGTTGTGGTTGCAGGGGTCGAGTCAAAGCTCCTGGCCCCGCCTCTTCACTGGCCGCTACTGGGTCACTCTCCCTGCGCCATGAGCTTTATCATACCTCTGCTTAAAGCTATGTATAGAGCCTGCCTCCACTACATCGCGTGTGTGTTAGTGTGTGTGTGTGTGTGCGCGCACGCGCGTGAGTGTATGTTTGATATTGTGCTAACCTATTTGTACGTAATTGCTTGGCGTGGCAGGGGTTGAGTTCCAGCTACTGGCCTTGCCTCTAACTTGCCATTTACTAGGTTTACTCCCTCTTAGCCCTCTCATACCTGCAGTTAAAGTACGGAGTCTTCCTCTACGATTTCTTCGTCCAGGTCATTTCACTTCATTACCACCCTCAGGATGAAGACATGAATCCTGACACCCCTGTTACTCATTTGTGCCTTTAATTTGTAGTTGTGCCCTAGTGTACCTGCTTTCCGACTCTGTAATAATATAATTCAATCCACGGTATAAAGTTATTTGAGGATTTTGTATAGTTCTCCTTTCCTCTAATGTCATCAGGTTCAGTTCCGGAAGTCTCTCAAGATGGCCCTTTTCCTTAGCACTGGGACAAGTTTCGTTGCTAATCTCTGCACTTTCTTCAGTTTCCTAACATGGTGTATCTGGTGAGGGTTCCAAGTAAGGGAGGGAGAGAGGGAGAAGAAATAGAGTGCGGAAGGATGTGTTCTATCGCCGTCGGACGCAGATAGGATACTTTAACAGAATTATTTTTCTTAAACAGGAGTTGTTGACAAGTGGAATGCATTTAAGGAGGAATTAGTAAAATTGTATGATGAAGAGTATGCTGGAGATGGGACACCATGTAGCTACGAACAGGTAAATAAAATAGGTAATTACACATTCACACACGTGCATATACAGACAGACAGACAGACAGACAGACAGACACATACACACACACACACACACACACACACACACACACACACACACACACACACACACACACACACACACACACACTAGAAACTCTTCATAAGTATATTTAGGGTCCAGCATTTTTATGTCACTATGTACCACACGTCCCAGCTCTGTATATATACATTTTTTTCTATGTAGTTGAAGTGAATCTCTTTACATTATTATTTTATTAGACAACTTACTGTCGTCTGAAAGCCGTCGTTATTTCCTTTATTGTTGCTGTATTCCCTAAAATTACTGAGATTAGCTTTTTTATGATAATAATATGGCCACGCTTTAGATGTGTTGTGCGCCTTGTATGCCATGACAAACACAAACATAGATTTTTCCTGCGGCGAACTGTATTGCCTCCCTTATCTATATCGATTTATACCTTAAATATTATTTATACGGATTTGCGAATAGAACTGTCGTATAAATAAACAAGGTTATATTCACACAACAATAGTAGACGTCTTTCAAACCACGAAGTATGTGTACACGCGACTGGATATTCTGTGTAATGCTCGGCCGTAAATTTCCTGCAAAATGAGCTATATAGACATTGAGTGTGTGAGAATTATGTGCCTCGTGCTAAAGGACACTGTGTCTACCTAGTATAATACACAAGTGTTTGTGAAAAATGCAAATCTCCTTTCAATCTTATCTTTGTGTATTTTCTATTATTTTAAGCTGCTGTTGCCTGTGTTTATTATTTAGGGCGGCAGATTAACTTTCGTGC
This sequence comes from Cherax destructor, assembly GCA_009830355.1. Taxonomy (NCBI): domain Eukaryota; kingdom Metazoa; phylum Arthropoda; class Malacostraca; order Decapoda; family Parastacidae; genus Cherax; species Cherax destructor. The sequence goes on from WNWK01002967.1 coordinate 172,935, forward strand.
ACTCTGGGGATGCCTAGGTATAGTGGTGGACTTCCAATTGCTAGGTCGCCGGTTCGAAACCCAGTACTCCTTACACAATCTGCTACTCAAAGATATTGTGAGATAGGCCTTTCATTACCTGGGTTCTTTTATGTTATATGACATGAAAATCGCCTTCTAGCCAGTTAAGATACAGTACATACTAATCATTCTGTCACCACATGCTAGTTCTTCCTAATTGCCAAGAGAAGAGAGATTGTCTCTTCTGTCTGTTTACTGTTTCTGTAGGTGGGAGTAGGAGTTCATCTGGTTTTGTTAGTTTGATTGTTCTGTTAGTGGATATCTTTTTAGTTCCTAGAATTTCATATAGGGTTTTCCAGGTCTTTTTTATATCATCTTTTTATATCACCTAACCTTATTATAACAAACGCAATTTAATTTAGCCTAATCCAACTAAATATATTTTTGATACATTTACAACAATTTAATAATAAACAAACACAATGAAATATATTTTTTTCGTTAGGTTTAGAATGATTTTTGCGAACTGATAGTTTTCCCATAGAACCAGCATATAGAACAGATAGTTTTCCCATAGAACCAGCATATAGGACTGATAGTTTTCCCAGAGAACCAGCATATAGAACTGATAGTTTTCCCAGAGAACCAGCATATAGGACTGATAGTTTTCCCATAGAACCAGCATATAGGACTGATAGTTTTCCCATAGAACCAGCATATAGGACTGATAGTTTTCCCAGATAACCAGCATATAGAACTGATAGTTTTCCCATAGAACCAGCATATAGGACTGATAGTTTTCCCAGATAACCAGCATATAGAACTGATAGTTTTCCCATAGAACCAGCATATAGGACTGATAGTTTTCCCATAGACGTTAGACAACAGACAAAACGATTTCCTTCCTTCAAATTCATATTTTAATTTTTCTTACAAATAAAATTAAAAAATATGTCCTCGACAAATCAGTGTGCCTCAAAATAGGCCGTGTGTTTTGTGGTGTATCGAACGTGGTCGTGTATTGAACCTCATGTATTGAACCTCGTCATGTATTGAATCTCGCCGTGTATTGAACCTCGTCGTGTATTGAACCTCGTCGTGTATTAAACCTCGTCGTGTATTGAACCTCGTCATGTATTGAACCTCGTCGTGTATTGAACCTCGTCGTGCATTGAACCTCGTCGTGTATTGAACCTCGTCATGTATTGAACTTCGTCAAGTATTGAACCTCGTCATGTATTGAACCTAGTCATGTATTGAACCTCGTCATGTATTGAACCTCGTCATTTATTGAACCTCATCATGTATTGAACCTCGTCATGTATTGAACCTCGTCATGTATTGAACCTCGTCATGTATTGAACCTCGTCATGTATTGAACCTCGTCATGTATTGAACCTCGTCATGTATTGAACCTCGTCATGTATTGAACCTGGACTCTTCGATTTTTCCCTAAACGACTCATGTCAAAAGCGTTGGTGTATCCGTTTATCATTAATATATCTTTATTTTCTTTGACCATTACGTTCATACATACATACATAAATACAAATATATATACATACATAAACAATAAGAAGCCGAACTCCCTTAAAAAATGATCCTTTTCCCCCATTTTTTTACAGATTCATAACTACTCACCTAGTTGTGGTTGCAGGGGTCGAATCACAGCTCCTGGCCCCACCTCTTCACTGGCCACTACTAGGTCACTCTTCCTGCTCCATGAGCTTTATTATACCCTTCTGTATGTGTCGTGTCGAATAGGTAAAATTGGTCAATTAGCAAGAGTTCATTTAAAATTAAGTCCTTTCTAAAGTTTTCTCTTATATTTTTAAAGACATTTTTTTTTCATTTATGGTAATGTAAAAAATAATAATTTTGCACCAAAAAGAACCTTAGAAAACTTGCTTAATCTTATTATAACAAGCGCAATTTAATTTAGCCTAATCCAGCTAAATATATTTTAGATAAGTTTTCAATAATTTAATAATAAACAAACACAATGAAATCATTTTTTTTCGTTAGGTTCAGAATTATTTTTTCGAAATTATTGCATATACAAATTTTCGCTTGTATTATTCGACAAGAAAAGCGTTGCTATTTAAGCTAAAATCGTAAGTTTTACCTATTCGGCACGACATATATATGTCGTGCCGAATTTCGGCAGATGCCCATATACCCATACAAATATACTACTCATAAAAATCGTCCATCCATTATACACGCACTTATATACAATATCACAACGCATGTATTCATGCAATAAAATACAAACGTGTCTATCAGAAGTTGTACATCAATATAGAGCTACATGACTTTTTCAATTCAGTTTAGAAGTATTACAAGAAAACACTGGAAGATGAGGATATCAATCAGTCCCTCACCCTTGAGGGTTTTCACTTCCTCGGTTTTGATGAATCTGAAGTACAGACAGACAGAAAACCTGTTTCTCCTTGAAAACTTCAGCGTGTGTTGACCTACGAGCAATAGCAATGGAATCATCATTCGATATTAGATTAGTCGTTCACCAGAATCTTGTATAAGTCAGCCACAACAGACAAAAGACTACATCTACATCTCTTCAGACAATCTCAGTCTCTCTTGAAAGTACATCATCTTTTCTGCTTCTTATTCCCACAAGATCATCCCTGAAGCCCAAAGAATTAAGGAGAAATTTCTCTTTTACACTTACCCCTTTCTCTCTCTCTCTTCTGACCGCCCACAAATGTTTTGAAGGCGGGGATCCAGGGTGTTGGCTAATTATGTGGTGGTAATTAAGTTCAATCATCATTAAGATCTGCCGAGGTAATCACCAGAGTACTTGCCAGGTTTTGTTCCCTGCCCCTCACAAACTAACATTCCTCCTCCTCCTTCTCCTCCTCCTCCTATTGCTTCTGTTACCACTATCTCTACTACTACTTCTACTACTACAACTATTACTATCAATATTATTACTACTACAGATACTACTACTACCAATACTACTATTGCTACTGCTACTATTACTAATCATATTGTTACTGTTATTATTGCTACTGCTTCTGTTGCTATTACCAGAACTACTTCAGGATAAATCAAATGAGTATCTCCATGCAAATAAAGGACTCTAGATCCGAGAATTTGGAGTTAACTTTTCTTTACGTGAAATAAACCTAATTACTTTCCATGGCGCTTAACGGTTTAGCGCACACTCATGAATAATAATAATAATAATAATAATAATAATAATAATAATAATAATAATTACCAACCTCATCCATCTGAGCACTTGTGGATGCACTGACTTACTCTTCGGGCCGAATATAATTGGGAAACATTGCTAGATTATAGTCTCACAGTGTACCTCTCATATAGATTAGTTTAACTCCACACTCCGGGTGTTCTGCAGTGCAGCTATCATATAAAACATGGCAGCAACATATTACGGATATTCCCACAAATGTGACTGTCATATAGAATAGTTTAGCTGCACACTACGAGTGTTCCAGATGCAGTTCAATGTAGATAAATGCAAGGTTCTGAAGCTCGGGAGTGTCCATAACCCAAGCACTTATAAGTTAAATAACGTAGAACTTAGCCATACAGATTGCGAAAAGGACTTGGGGGTTATGGTAAGCAGCAACCTTAAACCAAGACAGCAATGCCTAAGCGTACGTAATAAGGCAAACAGATTACTAGGATTTATATCAAGAAGTGTAAGCAACAGAAGTCAAGAGGTTATATTACAGCTTTATACATCGTTAGTAAGGCCTCACCTAGATTACGCAGCTCAGTTCTGGTCTCCATATTACAGAATGGATATTAATTCGTTAGAAAACATTCAGCGTAGAATGACTAAATTAATACATAGCATTAGAAATCTTCCGTATGAAGAAAGATTGAAGACCCTAAAATTACATTCACTTGTAAGACGAAGAATGAGGGGAGACATGATCGAGGTATACAAGTGGAAAATAGGTATTAACAAAGGGGATATAAATAAGGTCTTGAGAATATCTCTCCAAGAGAGAACTCGCAATAATGGATTCAAATTAGATAAGTTTAGATTTAGAAAGGATATAGGAAAGTATTTTTTTGGAAATAGGGTAGTTGATGAGTGGAACAGTCTGCCTAGTAGGGTTATTGAAGCTAGGACCTTGGGTAGTTTCAAATTTAGGTTGGATAAATTCATGAGTGAGAGGGGTTAATTTGAGTGGGGATTGCTCATAAGTAAATAGAATTATCAAAGCTTATTTCTTTGGGTAGCATTTAAGATTGGGTTGAACAAATATCTTGTTAGTGGGATGGAATGTGAAGGACATGCCTAGTATGGGCCAACAGGCCTGCTGCAGTGTTCCTCCTTTCTTATGTTCTTATGTTCATAAGAACATAAGAACATGCAGAGTAGGGAAGAGTCATACACTGGGCGTTCCCACAATGCAACTATCATACAGAACAGTTAAGTAGCATACTAGGGGTGTATTCAAGGTTGTTTATAAAAGAAAGAGATAGCTTCACCTATCCAGTCACTGGTCACCCGTTCATCTGGAGCAGCACACGGAGCACTTTCCTAGTTCTTCACCTAAACAGTAGTAATTTTATGGTAAAAGAGGCAGGTGGCGGCGAGAGTGAGACCAAGGGCCCACGAGAGAGTGATTACCCATGATAATGAGCTGTCACGAGGAGAACCAAAGCTTGATTGATCTGCCTTCTAAATTACTCGCTGCTTCAGGTATTATGGTAATACTGGCAGGGTAGTGGTGGTGGTGGGGTGGTAGTGGTGGTGATAGTGGTGGTGGTGGTGGTGGTGGTGGTAGTGGTGGTGATAGTGGTGGTAGTGGTGGTGGTGGTGGTAGTGGTGGTGATAGTGGTGGTGGTGGTGGTGGTGGTGGTGGTGGTGGTGATAGTGGTGGTGATAGTGGTGGTGATAGTGGTGGTGATAGTGGTGGTGGTGATGGTGAAGGTGGTAGTGGTGATGAAGTTGGTGGTGGAGGATGAGGAGGAAAATGAGTAGGAGGATAAGGAAGTGACGATGACTGTAGTAGACGTGATGAAGAAAAGATGAGGAGACGACGTAAATTAAAGAGGCCGAGGTATTATAAAGATGAAGGAGGGGTAAAGATGAAGGAGGTGTAAAGAGGAAGGAGGTGTAAAGAGGAAGGAGGGGTAAAGAGGAAGGAGGGGTAAAGAGGAAGGAGAAGTAAAGATGAAGGAGGGGTAAAGAGGAAGGAGGGGTAAAGAGGAAGGAGGGGTAAAGAGGAAGGAGGGGTAAAGAGGAAGGAGGGGTAAAGAGGAAGGAGAAGTAAAGATGAAGGAGGGGTAAAGAGGAAGGAGGGGTAAAGATGAAGGAGGGGTAAAGAGGAAGGAGGGGTAAAGAGGAAGGAGGGGTAAAGAGGAAGGAGGGTAAAGAGGAAGGAGAAGTAAAGATGAAGGAGGGGTAAAGAGGAAGGAGGGGTAAAGAGGAAGGAGGGTAAAGAGGAAGGAGGGTAAAGAGGAAGGAGGGGTAAAGAGGAAGGAGAAGTAAAGATGAAGGAGGGGTAAAGAGGAAGGAGGGGTAAAAGGAAGGAGGGGTAAAGAGGAAGGAGGGGTAAAGAGGAAGGAGGGGTAAAGAGGAAGGAGGGGTAAAAAGGAAGGAGGGTAAAGAGGAAGGAGGGGTAAAGAGGAAGGAGTTGTAAAGATGAAGGAGGGGTAAAGAGGAAGGAGGGGTAAAAAGGAAGGAGGGGTAAAGAGGAAGGAGGGGTAAAGAGGAAGGAGGGGTAAAGAGGAAGGAGGGTAAAGAGGAAGGAGGGTAAAGAGGAAGGAGAAGTAAAGATGAAGGAGGGTAAAGAGGAAGGAGGTGTAAAGAGGAAGGAGGGGTAAAGAGGAAGGAGGGGTAAAGAGGAAGGAGAAGTAAAGATGAAGGAGGGGTAAAGAGGAAGGAGGGGTAAAGAGGAAGGAGGGGTAAAGAGGAAGGAGGGGTAAAGAGGAAGGAGGGGTAAAGAGGAAGGAGGGGTAAAGAGGAAGGAGAAGTAAAGATGAAGGAGGGTAAAGAGGAAGGAGGGGTAAAGATGAAGGAGGGGTAAAGAGGAAGGAGGGGTAAAGAGGAAGGAGGGGTAAAGAGGAAGGAGGGTAAAGAGGAAGGAGAAGTAAAGATGAAGGAGGGGTAAAGAGGAAGGAGGGGTAAAGAGGAAGGAGGGGTAAAGAGGAAGGAGGGGTAAAGAGGAAGGAGGGTAAAGAGGAAGGAGAAGTAAAGATGAAGGAGGGGTAAAGAGGAAGGAGGGTAAAAAGGAAGGAGGGGTAAAGAGGAAGGAGGGGTAAAAAGGAAGGAGGGGTAAAGAGGAAGGAGGGGTAAAGAGGAAGGAGAAGTAAAGATGAAGGAGGGTAAAGAGGAAGGAGGGTAAAAGGAAGGAGGGTAAAGAGGAAGGAGGGGTAAAGAGGAAGGAGGGGTAAAGAGGAAGGAGGGGTAAAGAGGAAGGAGGGGTAAAGAGGAAGGAGGGGTAAAGAGGAAGGAGGGGTAAAGAGGAAGGAGGGGTAAAGATGAAGGAGGGTAAAGATGAAGGAGGGGTAAAGAGGAAGGAGGGGTAAAGAAGGAGGAGGGGTAAAGAGGAAGGAGGGGTAAAGAGGAAGGAGGGGTAAAGAGGAAGGAGGGGTAAAGAGGAAGGAGGGGTAAAGAGGAAGAAGGTGTAAAGAGGAAGGAGGGGTAAAGAGGAAGGAGGGGTAAAGAGGAAGGAGGGGTAAAGAGGAAGGAGGGGTAAAGAGGAAGGAGAAGTAAAGATGAAGGAGGGGTAAAGAGGAAGGAGGGGTAAAAAGGAAGGAGGGGTAAAGAGGAAGGAGGGGTAAAGAGGAAGGAGGGGTAAAGAGGAAGGAGGGGTAAAGAGGAAGGAGGGGTAAAGAGGAAGGAGGGGTAAAGAGGAAGGAGGGGTAAAGAGGAAGGAGGGGTAAAGAGGAAGGAGGGTAAAGAGGAAGAGGGGTAAAGAGGAAGGAGGGGTAAAGAGGAAGGAGGGTAAAGAGGAAGGAGGGGTAAAGAGGAAGAGGGTAAAGAGGAAGGAGGGGTAAAGAGGAAGGAGGGGTAAAGAGGAAGGAGGGTAAAGAGGAAGGAGGGGTAAAGGAAGGAGGGGTAAAGAGGAAGAGGGGTAAAGAGGAAGGAGGGGTAAAGAGGAAGGAAGGGGGTAAAGAGGAAGGAGGGGTAAAGAGGAAGGAGGGGTAAAGAGGAAGGAGGGGTAAAGAGGAAGGAGGGGTAAAGAGGAAGGAGGGGTAAAGAGGAAGGAGGGGTAAAGAGGAAGGAGGGTAGAGAAGGAGGGTAAAGAGGAAGGGGGTAAAGAGGAAGGAGGGGTAAAGAGGAAGGAGGGGTAAAGAGGAAGGAGGGGTAAAGAGGAAGGAGGGGTAAAGAGGAAGGAGGGGTAAAGAGGAAGGAGGGGTAAAGAGGAAGGAGGTAAAGAGGAAGGAGGGGTAAAGAGGAAGGAGGGAAAGAGGAAGGAGGGGTAAAGAGAAGGAGGGGTAAAGATGAAGGGGGGGTAAAGATGAAGGAGGGGTAAAGAGGAAGGAGGGGTAAGAAGGAAGGAGGGGAAAAAGAGGGAGGAGGAGAATAAAGTGGAGGGCGGGGTAAAGGGGAAAGGGGGAGATAAAGTAGAGGGGGGGTAAAGAGGAAGGGAGATAAAGTGGAGGTAGGGGTAAAGAGGAAGGGAGATAAAGAGAGGGAGGGTAAAGAGGAAGGGGAGATAAAGTAGAGGAAGGGAGATAAAGTGGAGGTAGGGGTAAAGAGGAAGGGAGATAAAGTAGAGGGAGGGGTAAAGAGGAAGGGGAGATAAAGTAGAGGGAGGGGTAAAGAGGAAGGGGAGATAAAGTGGAGGTAGGGGTAAAGAGGAAGGGGAGATAAAGTAGAGGGAGGGGTAAAGAGGAAGGGGAGATAAAGTAGAGGGAGAGGTAAAGAGGAAGGGGAGATAAAGTGGAGGTAGGGGTAAAGAGGAAGGGGAGATAAAGTGGAGGTAGGAGTAAAGAGGAAGGGGAGATAAAGTGGAGGTAGGGGTAAAGAGGAAGGGGAGATAAAGTGGAGGTAGGGGTAAAGAGGAAGGGGAGATAAAGTGGAGGGAGGGGGGGACTTTGCATTTATGAAACAATGGTTACATCAGCAATGTGCTGCTGTCTCATTTTAAATGAAGGTTACATAGTTGAAATATTTTTGACGTATGGTTTCCTCTCGTTTGCCCTCGCAACGCCGGGAGTTTATACATTGTTGAAACCAGTCAGCCTGAGTTGGCAAACTTCAGTAGGGCAAGTAGTAGTAATTGTAGTAGTAGTAACAGCAGCAGCAGCAGCAGGAGTAAGAGAAATAGTAGTAGTGGCAGTAGTAGTAGTAGTAGTAGTAGTAGTAGTAGTAGTGGTGGTGGTAGTAGTGGTGGTGGTAGTAGTGGTGGTGGTAGTAGTGGTGGTGGTAGTAGTGGTGGTGGTAGTAGTGGTAATAGCAGTGGTAGTAGTAGCAGTCCAGTAGTATCAGTAGTATGAGGAGTAGTAACAGTATTAATAGTAATAGAACACTTAGATGTAGTAGTAGTAGAATCTTAGTAGTTTTGAGCCATAACATTACTTCAAACATTCTTATTAAATCTCTATACACGATTTTCTAATCACGTTCATTCTTTTTCACTATTTTTTTTGTTATGCCCTCAGTCTTCTGTTATGTCCTCCCTCTTATTCCGTTAGACTTCTTCGCCCATTTTCTCTGCTAATTTTTTTTTATCCCTCTACCTTTTCCCTTCTTCCCTTGCCATCCCGATCTTATATTCTCCTTCCTTTCCCCTCCCTCGCCTTTTCTCAGCTGAAACCCTTCCCCGACCCCCACTGAGCACCCACAACCCAAGCTGACCCATGCAGTGACCCAAACAAAGAGGATCGGACAGTAATGAGTGTGGATCCCGCACCGCTGTCACAACACTACCCTCATGGACGATCTGATCTCCAGAGACCTCCCTTAAAGATACACCTGAATGCTTTTTAATGGTTATTGATGCTACGGTGCGATAGGATAGAGGGATGAATGAACTATCAGACGGTTTGTTTAATGGTAACCCACCCTACGGAATCCTGGGGTAGAGTGTTGCACGAACTATCCTAAACATTTTTACTTATCAACGATCTTAAAACAGTTTGTGACAGAACCAACTAGAGGTAGCAACTTGCTTGATTTGGTTCTTGCCAACAAAGAATCACTAATTAATAATCTTGAGGTTAATGAAGAGCTTGGGGAAAGCGATCACAAATCACTTAGCTTTAATATATCATGGAATTACCCAGGTAACTGCAATCAAGTCTCTGTTCAGACTTTCGTGTTGCCGACTTCATGGGGCTGAGAAATTACCTAGGTGGGCTAAATTGGGATGACCTGACTATGGGTCAGGTAGGTGGTTTTGGTTGCCAATATGACGTTTTTCAGAGCGTAGTTCTAGCTGCCCAGACAACCTTTGTTCAAGTAGGGAAATTAGATCTAACAAAAATGATCCTAAATGGATGAACAATAGATTAAAACATCTCATTGGTCAAAAGAGGCATATATAGGCGTATCAAAAGAGGGGATGGACAGATAAGAAATCAATATTTTCAATTAAAGAGAAAATAAAAAAGGAATAAGAAAAGCAAAAAGGATTATGAGGCTAAGGTCGCCAGGGATTCGAAGACTAACCCAAAAGGGTTCTTTCAGGTATACAGAAGAAGATTAGGGACAAGATAGGCCCACTTAAGAGTAACTCAGGACAAATCACGGACAGTGATAAGGATATGTGTGAAATTTTCAATACTTACTTCCTCTCAGTTTTTACTCAGGAAGATACTAGCGGAATTCAGAAATAATAAATTATGTAGAACTGGAAGATAATAGACTATGCTCGATTGGGGTAACTAGTGACATGGTCCTCAGACAAATAGAGAAATTAAAACCTAACAAATCCCAGGCCCTGATGAACTGTTTGCAAGAGTTTTAAAGGAATGTAAAGAGGAACTTAGCAAACCTTTGGCAAATCTTTTCAATATATCACTACAAACTGGCATAGTGCCAGACAAGTGGAAAAGGGCAAATGTAATACCTATTTACAAGGCAGGTGACAGGTCCTTAGCTTCGAACTATAGACCAATAAGCCTTACCTCCATAGTTGGTAAATTTATGGAATCAATAATTGCCGAGGCAATTCGTAGCCATCTTGAAAAGCATAAATTGATTAATGAATCTCAACACGGTTTTACTAAGGGGCGTTCCTGTCTTACAATTTACTAACTTTTTCACTAAGGTGTTTGAGGAGGTAGATCATGGTAATGAATATGATATTTGTTATGGACTTCAGTAAGGCTTTCGATAAAGTTCCACATCAGAGGCTACTGAGGAAACTTAAGGCACACGGAATAGCAGGAGAAATTTTTTCCTGGGTAGAGGCATGGTTGACAAATAGGCGGCAGAGAGTTTGCATAAATGAGAGAAATCAGAATGGGGGCGCGTCTCAAGCGGTGTTCCACAGGGGTCAGTTTGGGCCCCTGTTGTTTACAATTTACATAAACGAAATAGATGAGGGAATAAATAGTAACATAAATAAATTTGCTGATGACACAAAATAGGTGTCCAATTCATTCAAATGGACATTAGAGCACTCAGGATGATTTGAATAGACTGATGCAGTGGTCGGAGAAGTGGCAGATGCAGTTTAATGTAAACAAATGCAAAGTTCTAAATGTTGGGCAGGACAATAACCATGCCACATATAAGCTGAATAATGTAGATCTTATTACTAGTGATTGCGAGAAGGATTTAGGAGTTCTGGTTAGTAGTAATCTAAGCCAAGACAACAGTGCATAATGTTCGCAATAAAGCTAACAGAATCCTTGGCTTCATATCAAGAAGTATAAATAATAGAAGTCCTCAGGTTGTTCTACAACTCTATATATCTTTGTTAGGCCTCATTTAGATTATGCTGCACAGTTCTGGTCACCGTATTACAGAATGGATATAAATGCACTGGAAAACGTACAAAGGAGGATGACAAAGTTGATCCCATGTATCAGAAATCTTCCCTATGAGGATAGACTGAGGCCCTGAATCTGCACTCTAGAAAGGCGTAGAATTAGGGGGATATGATTGAGGTGTATAAATGGAAAACAGGAATAAATAAAGGGGATGTAAATAGCGTGCTGAAAATATCCAACCAAGACAGGACTCGCAGCAATGGTTTCAAGTTGGAAAAGTTCAGATTCAGGAAGGATATAGGAAAGCACTGGTTTGGTAATAGAGTTGTGGATGAGTGGAACAAACTCCCGAGTACCGTCATAGATGCTAAGACGTTGTGTAGTTTAAAAAATAGGTTAGATAAATACATGGGTGGGTGTGGATGGGTGTGAATTTGGACCTGACTAGCTTGATTACCAGGTCAGTAGCTGTACTAATTCCAAGTGGAAGTGACCTGACCAGGTGGTCAACTAGACAATTATATGAGTGGGTGCGGTTGGGTTGAGTTGGTCCTGACTAGCCTGGTGCTAGGTCAGATGCAGTGTTCCCTCCTTAAGGAATGTAACCTGACCTGGCTGGGTCGGGGCAAGCCGTTGGAGATTTGGACCTGCCTCGCATGGCCAGTAGGCCTGCTGCAGTGTTCCTTCTTTCTTATGTTCTTATGTTCTTAACGTCACTGCCCGATAAGGGACTGGATTAGTAATCTACGATAATCTGGCACTGAAATTATATGGATATCCAGCATAGAAAACAGTCTTTGATTTAACGGCATTAACGGTAGATACTGGAAAAATTACCCCTCTTGCAACTATTCAAAGAAAGTTGACGGTAATCTCAGTTTGTGGACAGACACAGTTATGCATAACAAGCAGATATGTAGGAATATAAGAATGGAGGAACAACACACCAGGGCTGTTGGACCATATTTGGCAGGCTCTTCTCAAATTAATCCTTCTCACCCAAATATGTGGGTGAGAAGTAATTTGTCGTAAAGTTCCACTTAGATCAAAACGTTGACAATAAGTTCTTATTCTGCTTGTCTCTATGGCCACACATCGTCGGATTTGTCCTTCATTTGGCTGTCTCGGTACATTGTGTCAGAAGAAAACTTTGAGCTCTCTTTATAAAATTTATTGAGAATTATTATATACGGTAACTTAACACTTTCTGTTCGGGAATCAGAGGATTGCATCATGTGCTTTGGCTGCCATCCACAGTGTAGATATGGTAAATAAATTAGCCACTTCGTCGACAAAGTCTAAAAAAAATTCTTTGGTCTTAATATATACCATTCACGACTCAAGGGCATGCGTTCAATTGGAACTTTCTTGCTGATATTTTTAGTATCTAATGATAGCCATATCTAAAAAAAAAAAAAAAAGATATTTGCAATCATAGACTTTTTTCAGTTGGGATCTATAAATCGTTAAACATATAAAATAAAACTAAACATATCTTTCAGGCTAATAAACCTGGTCGACTCCTTGGGGAAAGGGACCCGGGATTGGGACGGGAAAGGACAGAATAGGGTAGATAGAAAAAGAGAGACATGAGATCTAGAGCATGGTAGATAAATAAGCACACACACACATACCAGAGACGTATTTTTTTCCCCAATGGTCAAGTGGACGAAGAATAATGAAAGCAGGATAAGAACATATATGAAATGGAGCATGAGGAAAAAGGGAAATCCCAACAAGTGCAAGCTAAGAGGCAGGGCCTGGGTCTGAGACTGTCCCTGCAACCAGAGTACAAATAGGTGATACAAATTAATGAGTAGAAATAGGTGAGCATACATAGATGGTACAAAAGGGGCACCCACCTGTCACGCTCAAAGTGGCGGCCGAAAATTTTTCAAGACATGAGATTTTAAGGGTGGACCTCCGACCTCCTCCCCTTCCACATCATCCCATTCACTTCCCTCCGTGTTCCCGCCCGATTCCCAGCCCGCTTCAACGCCTCCCCGTCACCCCCACACCCCACGGGCGCAATACCTGACCCCCCTGAAGGGGTTATTCAGGCAAAACAGATGAAAATTTTCAGTCTCTCACCTCCCTCATCCATCATCTCCCATCGCTGCAATCCTTCATCTCCCCTCACCCCAATCACTCTTCTCGGGTCACCCCAATCGTCAGTTGAAACCTACCTGGTAATAAGATAAGGGAAAGGGGGGTTTTTTA
>WNWK01002968.1:0-2500 GCA_009830355.1 Cherax destructor
TGGACAAATATCTTCACCAGGTGCCAGATCAACCAGGCTGTGATGGATATGTGGGGCAGCGGGCCTCCAGCAGCAACAGCCTGGTTGACCAGGCAAGCACCAGACGAGCCTGGCCCATGGCCGGGCTCAGAGAGTAGATACTCTCGAAACTCTTCAAAGGTATTCAAAGGTATCAAAGGGTAGAAACATTGGGTCAAAGTCGGGCCGAAACGTCGTCATAAGCTCCTCCCTTTTATATGTGCGGGTTGAGTGTGTATTGACCTGTTGCCTATGTTCACCCATCAGTAAAATGGGTGGGTGTTAGTTGACTGGTGTGGGTCTCATCCTGGAACACGGACCTAATTTGCCCGAAATGCTCAGCATAATCAGGGGCTTTCTAGTATGTCATTGATGTCAGCTAGGTCTGTATAACATGTACTTGTAGTAAATAAAGATATTAAATTTACTCACGGTCCTGGCTGGCTGATGACATGGATCGATTTATGGACATGGATTACTGATTGCGGAAAATGTATTTAGTGGTTTTACTTGCCTTGTGATTATAATGTAATTTGTGAGACCTGCTCACGACAGTAGCAGCTCGACATTCATAATGTAAATTTGATGAAATTCATGACTGAATGTTTTTAAAGTGGTGAATAATCAAGGTTCTAGTGTTTTGTAAATCAATAAGAACAAAAATATTCTGTTTATGGGATAGGCAGTCTTGAGGTGATAATTACTACTCAAGTTATGCCAGCTCTGCCGGATCCAAATCTGTTCCTGTAGCTGATGAACCTAAAGGACTTTATCTCCATTGTCCTATTAGTCTCCCATTAAGGCTGACAGAATTTAACTATGTAAGTAACCCATCTGTGTGATGGCAGGTAACAGGGAAAACTGCTGGATTTTGCTCCCGCTATGTAACTCGTAGAGAATAGGGTGGTAGCACATTAATGTATAAAATTTTGATAAATAAATAAATAAAAAAAAAAAAAGCTGGAGTCCATCTTCGTATCTTAGTTGTGGATATACATATAGAATACCGTCAGGGACAAGAGCCTGTAACTTGTGTAGGCTTTCATAGCAAAAAGTAAGACTGTCCATGGTCACCCACCCAATTTCTTGCCGTACCTAACGGTTTAACGGCTTTGAAGGTTGTGGAATTAGTTGCATCAAATAGCTATAGTATGTAGTTGTGGGAAGAGGCAGGAGCGTCAGTTTATGAAGGCTTGCAAACTCAGAATAAGTTGTACAACTTTCCTATTGAAAATCTGGTGTTTTTAATTTCCGAGGTTCCTGTAGGAACGTTACCTTTTAGTAAAAAATTTGACTTTAATAATTTAATGAGGGAAGGGGAGGGGGGTTGTATTATTTTCCTTGTTTTGAAAGTTCTCTAGACCCACCCTGTTATCTTCCTGGCTGTCGTGATCTTTGTCTTATGGTCTTTAAAAGAAAGGTGAGCTGACAATTATTCCCAGGGTTTTCACGTGTTCCTTTCGTTCTATTTGGTGACCCTCTTGAGTTTTGTATATAGTGTTCCTTTTGAGTTCTTATTCTTTCCATACCTAAGCAGCTGGAACTTAATTTAGTGATGTATCGGATATCCGCATCCGCACAATTTCTTACATCCGTGGAACATCCGCAAAATAAATAAGACATCCTCATACACATCCGCATTCGCGGATATCAAACTTTTCACATCCGATACATCTTTAATTGTAACTGATTCTCTCTCATCCATAAATGCTCTCAACTCGTTAAGTATAAATTGTGGCATGCTTGTGTCAGAAGCCAGACACAGGTATGGTAGGATTGTTGATAGTAGTCAGAGTGCACATGCTGTGGATTCCATCTCACATAGTTCTTCTGATGCATGATAGAACTGATAAATTGGCTAAGTTTTATGCTTTCAAAGACGGGGTAGATAACAATCTTGGCTTGGCAGTTAGCAGTTTGAGAACAATAATACGAAAAGAACTTCAACTGAATTTTATTGACTTAAGACTCAGGGAGATTGACACCAGTCAGTCCATCTATCATCATTCTGTCATGCAGGAGGAGCCACATGTCTATGGTGCATCCAACAACATAAGCAGACTCTTGGATGTCACTACCGCCCGCCTCCGGCTGGGTTATAAGTATCTTTGGCAGGTTAAATCACCACCACCAGATGTAGACCAAACGAAATGTAAACTTTGCCAGATGGACTATTGTCACACCCTGCGTCATGATGTACTGAAGTGCGATAAAATTAATGAATTCAGAGACAACTCACTCAGAAATGTTCTAGATATGTCAAAGTATTTTATCCACAGTGGTATATTACAGACCATTCTGGAAAAAATACCCTGACTTTGCTCCCTGTAAATAAAGCATTACCACGTTGTGTGTGTATGACCCAACAAATAAAATTTGCACCAAGAACTCATTAAAGTTGTGACCGGGTGTGGACAAGTGAATTGCTCATTACTTTATAATTTGTTCATGATTGTAACCATGTATAAACGTAAGTAAATTT